>JWZX01002236.1:0-15782 GCA_001275005.1 Chrysochromulina tobinii | reverse complement strand
ACTGCAAGGGGGGGCGGTGGCGCAGTGGGCGGCGACGCGGGTGGAGTGGGGGGCGACGTGGGGGGCGCAGGAGGCGACGGCGGCGATACGGGTGGCGCAGGAGGCGAGGGCGGCGAGGGCGGCGGAACATGTGGGCACCACACTGTTGTCGTCGCATATCCCGTTGGGCAAGAACAGCAACACGACGATCCCGATCCTGAACATCCCGGCACTCCATAACAACACGACCCTGTGCTCTCTCTATATCCAATGATGCAAAATTGGTTTGAACACGCCGACCCACCGCAGTTGGAGCACGTCGAGGGCGGTGAGAGCGGTGAGGGCGGCGGTGAGGGAGGGGGCGACGAGGGAGGGGGTGATGACGGCGGGGGCGGTGGGGGCGGTGGTGGCGGCGGCGCTGGGGACCTGAGGAGCACGTCTGGCACCTGCAGCACTTGCTGCAGCCACACATGATCCTCTCCCGCGCCTAAGAAGTAGTAGCTCGACCCAACGAGGTGGTTGCTGCCAGATTGGATCCACATCACCCCCGGAATCACGCCGAGGTTGCGAAGCAGGCCTGTCGCCGGGTCGGCAGATAAGAAGTACTCCTGCGAAAGTGCCATCGACCAGCCGACCCCGAAGAAAAGGTTGGCGCCTGCGCTGAAGCGGAGTGAGCTGATGATGCAACACAGCGAAAGGTGGGATACCAGGGAGTGGTTGAGCACAACAAACGTGATGCGACTGGAAAGCCCAAGCTGGGAAGGCGGTGGCGACAGCGGAACGCGTACGAAGCAATGATCGGGGCAAGCGGATCCAAAGGCGTCGAAGTAGTAGCTCGACCCGATAAGGTAGGCGTTGCCGGAGACTCCGTCTATCCCCGGAATCACGCCGAGGTTGCTAAGCAGGCCCGTCGCCGGGTCGGCAGAAAAGAAGTACTCCTGCGAAAGTGCAATTGACCAGGCGTACCCGAAGAAAAGGTTGAGGCCTGCGTAGAAGCGGAGGCCGAAGACGGGCCCCAGCACAAGATGGGATACGAGGGAGTAGTCGAGCGGCGGTAACGTGGGCGGCAAGGGCGGCGGCAGTAAGGGCGGCGGCGAGGGCGGCGGCGGGGACGGCGGGGACGGCGGCGACGGCGGTAAGGGGGGCGGTAACGACGCCGGTGACGACGGTGACGACGCCGGTGATGACCATGGCGGTAAGGGCGGCGGCGAGGGCGGCGGCGAGGGTGAGAGGGGCGGCGAGAGCGGCGGCGAGGGGGAGGGGGGCGGTAACGACGCCGGTGACGACCATGGCGGCGGAGACGGCGGAGGCGGCGACGGCGGCGGAAAGGGCGGCGGAGATGGCGGCGGCGGCCGCGACGGCGGCGAGGGCGGCGACGACGCCGGGAAAAACGCCGGTGACGACCATGGCGGCGGAAACGGTGGAGACGGTGGAGACGTTGGAGACGGCACCGGCGAAGGCGAAGGTGGTGCTGCCATGCCGGGTGGTTGCAGAGGCGGCGATGGCGGAAGGAGCTCGTGTGGCACCTGCACGCGCACGATGCGCATTGGGTACATGGCGACGAAGTAGTAGCTCGACCCAACGAGGTGGCCGCTGCTGGTGTCCCAATTATAAGAGTACACCCCCGGAATCACGCCGAGGTTGCGCAGCAGGCCCGTCGCCGGGTCGACAGATAAGAAGGACACCTGCGAATGCGCCCACGACCAGCCCATCCCGAAGAAAAGGTTGGCGACTGCGCTGAAGCGCAGGCCGATGACGCTCCCCGACGAAAGGTGCGATACGAGGGAGTAGCTGTGCACGGTCGCCGTCACAGCAAGGGGGGGCAGTGGCGGGGGGGGTGGCAATGCGGGTGGAGTGGGGGGCGACGGCGGCGACGCGGGTGGCGCAGGAGGCGACGGCGGCGACGGCGGCGGCATCGCATTGAAGCAGATGATGAAGCCGCCATAATATACACTAGAGTCGGTAGACCAAGTCAGCCGCGTGCCCGCAGGCGCCGCGCCGATGTTGGCCATGGCGTTGAAGGCTGCGGTTCCCGACGTGGTACCGGAGCAGTACCCGTTCAGGGCGCAGTTGGCACAACTCGGCCCGGGTGCTCCGGGCGCCCCGGGGCAAATGCCGGGAGTGAACCCCGAGGCAGAGGTCGAGTCCGGGTAGGAGGCCCTGACGTAGTCCCAGTTGGATTCGACCTCGTAGTATACGGCCGAGATGGCCGCCGGGGCGGTCGTCTCGATGACGCACAGCTCATTGTTACCGTGAGCGCCTTCGCCATCCCACACGCACTCGCCATGGCCTCTGCCAGTCGCCGAATGGCTCGTCGTCTGGCAGTATTGTTGGCCCGAGACCACGCAAAACAGCTGGCCACAGTCAGCGGCCCCCTGCGGAGGCGACGGGGATGAGACTGCGCCAGGCGGTAAGGGCGGCGGCGAGGGCGAGGGGGGCGGTAACGACGCCGGTGACGACCATGACAGCGGTGACAGCGGAGACGGCACCGGCGAAGGCGATGGTGGTGGTGCCATGCCGGGTGGATGCGGAGACGGCGATGGCCGCGGCGAGAGGGGCGGCGGGGCCGGCGGCTCTCTCGGAGGAAAAGCAGGAGGATGGATCGGCGGGCTCAAGGGCGGAGTGCTCGAAGGCCGAGATGGTGGCGAGAGCGGCGGCGGGGGAGGCAACGGTGCTATGCCGGGCGGATGCGACGGCGGCAGTAGCCGCGGTCTGCTAGGCGAGGGCGGCGACGGCGGCGGCGAAGGCGGCGGAAAGGGCGGCGGCGAGGGGGGCGGCGGCCGCGGCCGCGGCGAGGGCGAGGGGGGCGGTAACGACGCCGGTGACAACCATGACGGCGGAGACGGCGGAGGCGGCGACGGCGGCGGAGAGGGCGGCGGTGAGGGCGGCGGCGGCAAAGGCGGCGGCGAGGGCGAGAGGGGCGGCGAGAGCGGCGGCGAGGGTGAGGGGGGCGGTAACGACGGCGGTGGCCGCCGCGGCGGCGGCAAGGGTGGCTGCGAGGGCGGCGGCGGAAAGGGCGGCGGCAAGGGCGGCTGCGAGGGCGGCGGCGGAAAGGGCGAGGGGGTCGGCGGCCACGGCGGGGACGGCAACGGGGCTCTCCCGGGAGGGTATGGCGGACGGCTAGGCGACGGCGGCGGTGGCAGCGGCAACGGCGGCGGAAAGGGCGGCGGCGAGGGGGACGGCGACCGCGGCGGCGGCGAGGGCGGCTGCGAGGGCGAGAGGGGCGGCGGCGATTGCGAGGGGGGCGGTAACGACGCCGGTGACGACCATGACGGCAGAGACGGCGGAGGCCGCGACGGCGGCGGAAAGGGCGGCGGAGGGGGCACCGGCGAAGGCGAAGGTGGTGGTGCCATGCCGGGTGGATGCAGAGGCGGCGATGGCGTCGGGGGAAGTAGCTCGTGTGGCACCTGCACGTGCACGGTGCGATTGGGGTACATGGCGACGAAGTAGTAGCTCGATCCGACGAGGTGGCTGCTGCCGGTGTCAATATTGCTCACCCCCGGAATCACGCCGAGGTTGCGCAGCAGGCCCGTCGCCGGGTCGGCAGATAACAAGTACTTCTGCGGATGCGCCCACGACCAGCCGACCCCGAAGTAAAGGTTGGCGACTGCGCTGAAGCGCAGGCCGTGGACGTTCGTCAACGAAAGGTGGGATACGAGGGAGTGATCGAGCACAGTGAGCGTGATGAAAGTGGAAAGCTCAAGAAGGGAGGGCGGCAGCGACAGCGGAATGTGCACGATGCGATTGGGATCCGTGGCGACGAAGTAGTAGCTCGACCCAAAGAGGTGGCCGCTGCCGGTTTCAATATATAAGTTGCTCACGTCCGGAATCACGCCGAGGTTGCGCAGCAGGCCCGTCGCCGGGTCGGCAGATAAGAAGTACATCTGCGAATGCACCCACGACCAGCCCATCCCGAAGAAAAGGTTGGCGACTGCGCTGAAGCGCAGGCCGATGACGCTCCCCACCGAAAGGTGCGATACGAGGGAGTGGTCGAGATAAGTCTCCGTCTCTGCAACGATGGGCGAGGGCGGTGAGGGCGGCGGTGAGGGTGGAGTGGGGGGCGACGTGGGGGGCGGAGGAGGCGAGGGCGGTGACGGCGGCGGAACATGTGGGCACCACACTGTTGTCGTCGCATATGCCGTTTGGCAAGAACAGCAACACGACGATCCCGATCCTGAACATCCCGGCACTCCATAACAACACGAACCTGAACTCTCTGTATATCCAATGATGCAATATTGGTTTGAACACGCCAACCCACCGCAGTTGGAGCACGACGGGGGCGGGCGCGGCGGCGGCGGCGGCGGCGACGGTGGCGAGGGCGGCGACGGTGGCGAGGTCGGAAGCGGTGATGGCGTCGGCGGCGAGGATGGCGGCGGGCACGGATCAGGCAATGGGGGCGGCGATGAGGGCGGCGGTGGCGAGGGCGAGGGGGGCGGCGGTGAGGGCGGAGGCGGCGACGGGCTGGGCGGTGGTGGTAAGGGAGGGCGCGACGGTGGCCGCGCCGGTGGAGACGGAGGACGAGGAGGAGCAGGAGGAGGTGATGGCTCGGGTGGCGAGGGGGAGGGCGGAGGCGGAAGTTGCGGTGGGGGTGCCGGGCAAGCTGATACTACGCCAATGAGGTTGGTGAGGATCGTTCCGAAGGAGCAGGCGGTGGCTCCTTGTGAGACGAAGACATTGTTGTTCCCATTGTTGTATATTTGGGATCTGATGAATGCGACCGTGCCTGAATCGACGACGACGCCACCGCTACTGCTGCCGGCTGTGTTCCCGTTGATTGAGGAAGACGTTATCGTGACTGTGCCAGAAGAGACATAGATACCGCCGCCCCTCCCGTTATTCTCATAATGACACCCTCCCCTGAGAAGTGTGTTCCCACTGATGGTGCATGATGAGATGTCCACTGTGCCATCCTCAACATAGACACCACCGCCATAAGACTCATGACAAGTGCTTGAACCTGTGTTGCTGGTGATAATGCACGATGACAAGGTCACCATGCCACCCTGAACATAGACACCGCTGCCCCTTGCATTATACCCTGCATTATAAATTGTGTTGCCAGTGATGGTGCACGATGACAAGGTCACAATGCCACCGCCAATGAAAACACCGCCGCCATAAGCTCCTCCCCAATACAAATTAACTTGACCTCCCGTGATGTTGAGCCCGAAGAGTTGCACGACGCCGGACGACCCCGGGTTGACGTTCAGCACACGGAACGCGTTGCCACCATTCAGCACGACCGAGCCTGCCACCTCCGCCTCAATGACGACACTCCTGGTGACGCTGAGCTCGCCGCTGAGGAAGTAGGTGCCGGGAGCAAGGACCATGTGGCCGACCGCTGTGTCGGCGAGTGCACTGGTCAGATCGGCGACGGTGTGCACCGCTGCGGTCCCCGGCGGATACGGCGGCGGTGCCGGCGGTGCCGGCGGCGACGGTGGCGACGGCGGAGGACAAGGCGGAGGCGGAGAAGGAGAAGGTGGTGGTGGCGAGGGCGGTGGCTGGGCATGCTGCAGCTCACGGCGGTGACTGGGCGGGAGGATCGGCGGGGGTGGCATCAGAAAGGGTGGAGAAGGTGGAATCGACGGTCGTTGCATGGGCGACGGCGGCGACGGCGGCGGCAACGGCGGCGGTGACGGTGACGAGGACCGAGGCGGCGTCGGGCCAGAATCCGGAGGGTACAGGGACGACGTGGGTGGGGGCATCAGTCGGGAAGGCGAGGGTGGCCAGGGTGGCAGGGGCGGAGGCCGTGGCCGTGGGGTTGGTGACACGGACGGCAACAGAGTAAGCTGGAACGATTGGGCCGTAACGAAGCTGCTGCCTGAAGAGGTGCTGGATGTGCTGGTCAGGCTGGGGACGACGCCGGCCTGGGCCTGCTGAGCACGACGGTGACTGGGCGCGTCCTGGACTGCGTGGATCCCGACAACAGGGTGGTCGCTCGTTTCGGCGTCGGCCAAGACCGTTATGCCCGAGGGGACAGGCGGGGGAGGCGGACAAGTGCCACAGGCGACCGGGCAGGTGGTGCGCGCAATGGTATAGGAAGCGCAAACAGAGGGCTGTGCTGAGAAGTAGGAGCACGGCATGGGTGCGCCGCTTATGTCAAAGGCGCCGCTGTTCACATCATCGGCGCATTGAGTGGACGGCGGCGGCTGCGGTGGCGGCAAGTGCGCCGACTCTGCCCAATGTGCACCAGTCCCATCGCCATCGGATGGTAACGTCGACACCATGGCGCTCACCCCGGGGACGACGAGGGCGAGCGAGGCCAATTTGACCCAATGGTTACAGTGTGAGCGATTGTTCTTCGACCAAATCACAAAGCGCGTGTTCCGGCCGGACCGTTCCTGCTCCGAGCAAACTGCATAGATGAGCAACCTGAGCCCGAGCAGCATGAGTGCGCCGTCGAAGCACTCCACCCACCGCAAAGGAACACCGTTTTTGGTCGCTGCTTCCTCGACGGGGTCGCCCGCAGTGCCCTCGTACGGGAACGAGTACTTGATGTCGGCGTTCCAGAGCTTGCTCTCGATGAAGAGCTCCTCAAGTGCGATCTCAAAGACCTGGCACGCGCCCTTGCGCAACCCGTCGTCGGCCGTCATCGAGTTACGTCCGGCACAAGTCCACGCGGCGCCGCGGCAGATGGCGCACGAGTCCAGGAAGGAGTTGCCAGACTGGTTGTGGTTGAGGCCAGTGCCGCCAACCGTGGTGATCAGGTACGGGCACGATACCAGATCCGGGCAGGCGATGTTGGAGGTGGACAAGCATGAATTCGAGCAGATGTTCGGCGGTGGGTTGGGCGCTGCATGCACTGCTGATGACCGTGCAGGCGGGGATGGCACGAAGCCGCGCGGGCCACCGCCGACGCAGTCGGTGACGTAGGCGCACTTTGCTACCTTGGAGCCAGGGTCGCCGCCGTCGTCGCTGCACAAGGCCGTCTTTGACGAGTCAGTGAGCAGGTTAATCGTATCAAAGCCGGCGGTGAGCGGCACGCCCTGCGCGAGCATGTCGGGCCTCCACTTCTCGTCCATAAGGCTGTTGCGGAACTGACGCGAGAAGGGCGCCATGTATGCGAAGGAGGAGAGCAGTACGTCGCCAACGAGCAAGCGCATCTGTTCATCGAGCTTGCCCACGTCCTCCTTCCAGCGCTTTACCGTCGCCGTGTCGATGATGTTGTTGGCCGAGAAGTAAAAGTATCCGGGGTTCGAAATGCTGACCGAGACCGCCGGCAGCGTCTGCGTGTAGCTCAGCGTCGAGCCGCAGTCCTCGAAGAGGAGGCCGTTCAAGTGCGGGTGCGCGAGGATGCCGTTGCCGAACTTGCCACCCGTACCGTCGTTGACGTGGATCAGCTCGCCCGTGCGCGCGCCAGTCCCGGTGCCTCCGCCGATCAAGGTGAACGAATAGAATGGCGGGTGCGAG
The DNA here is from genome assembly GCA_001275005.1 of Chrysochromulina tobinii. Taxonomy (NCBI): domain Eukaryota; phylum Haptophyta; order Prymnesiales; family Chrysochromulinaceae; genus Chrysochromulina; species Chrysochromulina tobinii. The sequence continues at coordinate 8,390 of JWZX01002236.1, read as the reverse complement.
CGCGGGGTCACGCCCTGGTTCGAGCCGATGCCCGAGTCGATCTCCATCGAGCGGTCGCCACTCAGGCCCTCGATCACGAACAGGAACTGGCCCTTGCCAATGTAGACCTGGTTTGTGTCGAAGCCGTCGTCCCCCAGAGCGAAGAGCATCGACAGGTACTTGACGTTCACCGTGCCGCCGAAGAACTCGAAGCCGTCGTCCACATTGTACACCACCTCGCAGTGGTCGTCGACGGTGCCGGAGCCGACGCCGCCGTAGGTGATGCCGTTGATCTCGTTGTTCGCGCCCACGACCGCGCCGCCGTGCCACAAGCGCACGTACTGCATGGGGCCCGACGGCTCGGTCGGATTTGCGTCGCCGTACGTTTTTGCTATGATGCCCTCGATCTGCGAGCTGGTCGGCACGTTGGTCGGCGCGCTGCCGAGCAGGATGAGCCCGCCCCACGTGCCGCACGTCTCGAGCACGGTATCCGCGCTGGTAGAGTCAGTCGACACCGACGACGACGACGACTCGGTGGGGTGGAAGGCAGTGAAGGTGATCGGCGCAATCGAACTGCCAGGTGCTGAGATCAGTCCAACCTTCTCGACGATGAGCGCAGGAGCGACACCGCTCAGTGAGGCTGGTGAAGCGAAGATGGTGGTGCCTGGCTCGACGGTGAGCGTCGTGCCAGACGTGACGAATACCTGGTCCGTCAGAACGTATTTGTATGCTGCGAACTGCGGATCGAGTTCGGAGAATGGCGGCACAAATCCACACGGTGGGCAGCACAAATCAGCACACATCGCAGACGTGTTTGAAGGATCAGGTGCGTGCGTACCCAGGTTTGCGAATTGATGTTGCCACTGATGTGGATCATGTCCTCGAAGGCTTGTGCGCGAGCCGTCGCCACGGACAGCTGCGCGTAGCAATGGGGGCACAGAAAGGGGGGGTCCCATCAAGACGTCACCGCGGCGCGCTGTCCGGCCAGGGCGTGGGCTTCGGGGTTCCCGTGAAGAGGCGTACCGCGAAGAGCGTTGTACGCATCATGCTGCGCATTGGGCCGAAGCGCGACCGGGCACGTAGAGACTGGTGGTCGTCCACCATGTTGCGCGGCGCGCGGCACGGAGACCCCGCCAGAGGTATGACCCTGTTAGTTTCGACTGTGGAAAAGGAGTATCAAGATGCCAGTCGAGATCGGCTATATTAAGTCGAATCTAGAATCCGCACAAATCCGCACAATTCCGCGCGCCGAGATGACCTGTAAGCACGCATCGCGACCACGGCAGTCCAGATGCCAAATGCTAGATGCTCGTCGAGAAAAAGAACCCAAATCAAATACTGAAGATCACAAGATGGGCGCCTGCGTGCCTCGGCGCAAAGCGCCGCGCCGAGCAATTTCTTTGTGTGCGTGTTCCGCGTCGAGCTCCCTTGTTTACGATACTAGTAGGTTATAGTGAAGTGCGATATTCCGTCAGCAGGAACCAGCCATTGGGAACCAGTCGACAGCTTGTCCTTGCTGCTCGGCAGGATAACAGGGAAATGTCTAGTTGTCTACGAGCAAGTCAAGTCAAGCCTTGAAGTCAAGTCAAGTCAGAGTCTACGAGCAAGTCAAGTCAAGTCAAGTCATTGGCCACGTGTGTTTTTGGGGCCGGATCTGCCTGGGAGCCTGGGATCGGGTACAGAAGAGTACCGGTGTCCCGGCTCCCCCCTGTGTCTTTTTACCGGTACTGTACCGGTACTGTGCGATCGACAATGGTCTTTCGGCAATGCGCCGCCGATCGGCAAAGAACGCCGCATCGCGCTGGCGGAGCGTTGGACGATGTCAGAGTCATACTTGCTAGCGGCTTCCGCTCGCGCAGCGGGCGCAGCACCCGCTTGCGCCAGTTCACCTGCATCCACACCCTCAGGCGGCGACACCTCGAGCGCGAATGAGGAGGCTGCGCGCAAGCCATTGCGGCTCGCTTGGATCACGTTGCTGACGAACAGCGCATATGCCAGCGGCGTCAAGGCCCTGTCCAACTCGCTCAGCGTGGTGGACACCGAGTATCCGCTGGTCGTGATGCTCACAGATGGCGTGCCACCCGAGGTGCAGGCGGAGCTCGCCGCGCTTGATGGGTGCGAGCTGCTCCGCGTCGAGCCCTTGGCATTGCCGGCCGGCAGTGGCGACCGCCAAGCTGCGTACCTGAAAGCGCACTTTGCCGAGTGCTGGACGAAGCTGCGGCTGTGGGAGCAGACGCAGTTCGAGCGTGTCGTCTACCTGGACGCGGACATGGTTGTGCTCAAGAACATGGATGAGCTGCTCGAGCGCGACGATGGCTGCGGGCGCAGCCCAGCGGACGACGGCGGCGCGGGGGCGTGCCGCATCGGTGCACGCATCGGTGCGGTGCACGAGTGCTTCTGCGCCGTGCCTCGGGGATGCGTTGCGTGCGCGCACCTCGCGCCCATGTCGCCCAAATCGGCGGCGGCGCCGCCGCCTCCTGGCTCTTACTTCAACGCGGGGCTGCTCGTGCTCCGACCCTCGCGCGCCGTCTTTGAGCATATGACGGGTGCGCTCGCGGCCTTCGACCTATCCGCATGCCCATTCGCCGAGCAAGACTTCCTCAACGACTACTTTCGTGGCGCATGGGCCGCACTGCCCTGGTACTACAACGCGACGAAGACGTTGTACGCGTGCCATCGCGAGGACGGCTCGCATCGCGCGGGGAACGAGCCTTCGGGCACGGCCAGTGGCAGCGGCCAGCCCGCCCTCTGGGCGCTCAACGAGGTGCGCAATCTGCACTTCACGATGGCCAAGCCGTGGAACCTCAAGGACCCAGCGCACAAGGGCTTCGAGCGACTGAACAAGCTGTGGTGGGCCGCCCTCGCCGAACCGAATACGCTCTCGCGCGTGCTGCTGCAGATGCACCTGAAGGAGAGGCGCGCGGCCACGGCTGCCGCCGTGGAGGCTGCCGATCAGCAATGGTGACACTTTCACGCCAATTTTCCAACGAAAAGATATCTAGACTGTGATCAGAAACTCAGACACACAGGAGCCAGAGGCCGCAAAACGCGTGGACGACACCACCGCATGTGTGTCTCAACTCACTACTGTGTTATTTCTAGAAAAGTTTGTCTTGTGTCACCCCCACACCTTACCCACACCGGACCCGGTCGACCGAACGAGCGGGCGACCACAAGGGCCCTTGCTAGAACTCCCCCCTGGTGAGGGGCGGTTCGTTGACCCCCCCCCCCCAAAACTCATTTTTCGAGGGGGGGCCGCACGGAAAGATGCACGCTTTTGCTTTCAGAAAAAAAGTCAGCGCGTTATCCCACACCTTCACACCCTCGTGTGGAAGAACGCCGCGCCATCCGCCTTCCAGCTCGAGCGCCCACCACGCAATGTACAGGTCCGTTCTGCTCGCCCTCCTCGCCGGAAGCATCACCTCCTTGCGCGTGCCCAACGTCATCGCCCGGCGTAGGGCGATTGCGCTCGCCGTGGGCGCGGTTGCTGCCAGCCAGTCCAATGCGCTTCCGGCACTCGCAGCCGACTCAAAGCCCGTCAAGGTCTACTTCGGGGCCGGGTGCTTCTGGCACGTGCAACACGAGTTCACCATGGAGGAGATGTCTTCGCTCAAACGTTCCTCCTCGCAAATCTCTGCTGTGAGCGGATATGCGGGTGGCCAGAGGCTCGGCGACGGCGGCAAAGTGTGCTGTGAGTTGAAAGCCGCTCGGATCCACGGCCGCTTCGCGCGCCCCAGACGACGGCCGCACTCAGCCGATTGCCGTGTGAACACGCTCACTGCCTGACCGCGCGCTCGCGCGTTGCGCCGTGCAGATCACAACTTCAAGCGCTTCGCCGACTACGGCCAGTTGGGCCACGCAGAGGTGGTGCAGGTCGAGGTGCCAGCGAGCGCGTTGCCGGCCTTTGCGAAGCGCTACTTCAACATCTTCGGCACGCGCGGCTACCGTCACGACCCGCAGGACCGCGGCGGCGAGTACCGCTCAGTGCTAGGGCTGCCAGGCGGCGAGTCGTCTCCCTTCTATGAGGTGATCGCAAAGGCGGCGAGCGAGAGCCCGATGCGGCTGATGACGGGACGTGGCGACGAACCCGATACCATCGGCGACAAGGTCGTGCTCGTGTACGACAGCAACAAATTCCCCTTCTACGCGGCCGAGCTCTATCACCAGTTCCACGACGATTTCGCGGGGCCGCCGTATGGCAAAGCGTACAACGCGATCAACCCGGCGTTGTACAAGGCGGGCGTGCTCAAGAACACCGGCTGCCCAGACAGCCCCTTTTGAGCCAGACGCGCGCGAGAGGGCACCCAGGAGAGGGCTAGTGTCAAATCCAAACAGTCGGAGAGCGCTTCGCTTCGTGCCGACGGCCGCGCTGAAAAAGAAACTTGACAGTCACAAGCCGTGGTGATCGCGGATGGGGGGTGGCCCTGGGGTTGGGCCGTTTACAACTGTGGGAAAGAGAGTGGAGCACCAAGTTTTGCGGAATCGATTGTGTCGCGGGTCTGGTGACCTCCCCGCCCCCACCGCGGCGGAGTTCGCTTCCTGACCTGCAACCCAAACGGCCCTCGCAGCACACTCTCAAAGCAGCATGCGCATGCTTCATGGGGTACTGGCAGTCAGTGCCGCCGCCAGCGCGCTTGCCATCGGCCTAGAGCCGCACTCGTGCTCTCTTGTGTCAATCGTGCACACCAACCTCTCGCCCAGCGAAGCGATGGCCGTGCAGGCCATCTACTCGGAGGTCACTGAGCACTCAGGCAACAAGCCCGAGCCCATCGGGACGAGGCTGTCCGAGAGCCGAGGAGGCTTCTGGGACGTATTTTTTATGGGCGCGGCATTTTCGTATGCAGTCTATTGCAGCGAATATGTCGAGCTGGCCTCGGACGTGTGGAACGTGCTGCTCTGCCGCGAATCGGAGGACAGAGAGGCGCTGCACTGCGGGAGTCGTGGCCTCACCTTGTACCAAAACGGCACGCTTCTGCCGGAACGGCCGGAGCTCAACGGCCGCCGCGTCGCTGTCACGCCTTCGATGTACAAGAACTATATTATGCCGCCGGAGGAGCGCCCCGACGCCGAGAAGGCGCGCATGCCGGTGCTCGTGGAGACGATCGACGCATGGACGTACGATCTGATATCCCAGCCAAACTCCGCGGACAGGCTCCGCCGCGAGGTTGGGCGCTCGCTGCCGTGGGCGGGAAGCGAGGCGGGTGGTGGGGCGCTGTGGAACGTGCTCATCGAGCGCGAGGCGGGCGGCCATTTCTACTACTCGGAGGAGGAGTTTCATGTGGAATTGCGGGAGGCGTCGCTTAGGGTGACCATCTTTGATCGCCGGTGCCACACGACGCAGCTCGTCGACGGCCGGCCGGACTGACTGCCATGTGGCGGAGGCCCCGAAGCAGAGTTTAGTGGTTCTAGTGGTTAGATTTCAGTGTTTATAGGTTGCGATTATAGTCTAAATTTATAGAGAATACAGTACAGCTTTGGCCTTAGGTATGTTTTTGGTCTGAGCGTCTATTGCGTGTGAGCGTCTCCGCCGAACGGACTAACGCGAATGAATAAACGGCCGCGGTACGGTCGAGGCTCCGGCTTAGGGGGCCGACGTGCCGACGATTTCGGTTACACACGGGCGCGCCGGTCGAGAGCCGCCGCCTGTGGCTGTGAAAAAGCGCCGTTTTCCCCGAGACCCGCCCCGCAAGAGGCTGAGGTACCAAGACCTCGAGCGAGCCGCTCCACGTCCTGTTCACTTTTCCTCCTCGATTGTTGAGTAGACGACCATCTGCGGGTCGGCGCGCGCGAGCTGCTCGACGTAGAACTCGGCCTGCTCCTTGGGCTGAACGACGAGCAGCGAGCGGCCCGACTTCATCGCCTCCGTGTACCGCTCACGCGCCTGCCGCTCGTTCTCAATCTCGGGGATCACCTGTTTCAGCACGGCGACGACCGGATCCTCCTCGTACTCGTCGTCGCCGAGGAGGATCACCTTCCACATCGGTATGTCCGCTTCCAGCGGCTTCAGCTTCGGCTTGGCGACCTCCAACTTCGGAGCGCCGCCCTTGCCTCCACCACCACCACCGCTCGAGGTCTTCTGCTTTGTGCGCGTCTTCGTCTCGGGCTGCGCGGTCGCGCCGCAGACGGGCGTGCTCGCGCGGCGCTGGACCACGGCCGCCGCTCCGCCGACGCGCAGCGCGTCGCACGAGAGTGCGCACGCGAGCAACAGCAATTTGGAGATCGCCAGAGAGGCCACCATCGTTGACGAACGCCGCGCGGCGTCGTCACGCGAGAAGGCACATCTCGATGCAGCAGATCGTGAAAAATTATCTAAAGCATGCGAACGGCATTTGCTTATGACGCCCCCGCTGTGTCGAGGGCGCATCGGATGAAGCAATCGGCGATTTCTCACAAACTCTCGGTCCCTCTTACCCGGTAACACTCCAACCCTTTGCTTTTTTGCCGACGATCGCGCCTTTGGCGCTCCTTGCGCGCTGCGCGCGCGCACGTGGCCGCACGCAAGCCACCTATCTGGGAGACGCCAGAGACGCAGCCGCCTCCGCCAGCCTGTGCGGGCAAGGAAGCCCGACTGCAACTACTGGGCACACACGGGCGAGTGCTCGCGCAATTGGAAGTGGATGACCTATGCCCGACGATGAGCGTCCAGGCTTGTGAGTGCGATGCGTGCCTCACGATGCAGGAGGTCGCGCGGCCGAGCTGTGCAACTCGTACGAGTGGGTGTCGCTCGACGTCAGCCTCATGCACGACCGTATGATGCGAGCGACGGATCGGGCGCCACTTTGACAATCACATTTACAACAGCTCGTCGAGTCCTGGCACGCGCGCTGCTCTTTGACGGTGACGAGCGCAAAGATGCCGGCGAGAGCGGCGGCGCCAAGGACGGTGGCGGCGACGAGAAGGAGGACGACGAGGAGGACGGGGATGGACCCTTGCACTACGCACCCGCTGCGAAGCTGCTCAATCGGAGCCTCGTGCTGCGCCAGAAGCTGGCATTGTGCGCGACGGCGGGGCGCCCCTGCCCCTCGGCCTGGGCGTGTGCAAGGAGCGGCAGCGGCATGCACTGCCCATTGGCGCCGCCCTCAGCCGCGGCGCGTGTGCCAGCTGCCGTGCGTACGTGCACGACGCGGTGAGCGTGCTCCGTCGGACAGGGATGGTTGTGAAGCCGTCGGACAGGGATGGTTGTGAAACCGTCGGACAGGGATGGTTGTGAAGCCGTCGGACAGGGATGGTTGTGAAGCCGTCGGACGGAGCGCTGTACAAGCGAGCGCCGTAACGAGCGCTGGACAAGCGGTACAAGCGGTACAAGCGGTACAAACCGACGGAGCGCTGTACAAGCTGTACAAGCGCCCACCGCGGAGTGCATAGTCCACGTGGCCAGGCCCCGGTCCAGCGTGGGCACGCGACTCGGGGGCCGGGCTTAGGGTTTGGCCGGGCCACGGGGCACACGCCCGCGCACGTCCCACCCGTCGACTCAGTGGCGAGTGGAGACCCGTTGTAGTTAACCCGTAGTGGGTAGTGGAGGACACAAAATCACAAGATCTCCACTAGCCGATCACGACCCCTAAAGCCGAGCACTTAAACCGAACCACATTATCGACTCTCGGGGTAGCCTCGAGTGTCTCCGATCTAGATCGGCCTGAGCGGTGAGGCTGTGCGGGACGTTGACGCGCCGTACGCCCCTCGGTCGCGCTCAGGGTTGCGCGTCGGCGGGCGCGGCGTCGGCGTCACTCACCTGCACGTGCGCGGTGGGCCACATGTCGAGGGTCTCGAGAGTGAGCCCGATCTGCGTATCGAGATTGAGCGGCCGGTGCGGCGCCAGGGTGACGTTGCTCAGGCGCAGGCTGCTGCCGAGGGGCACCCCGGGCAACGAGCGTGCAAAGTTGGCCAGGTCCTCGAGAGTGCTCGAGCTCTCGAAGCGACGCCACACGAGCGACCCGGCCGGCGTGTGCACGCAGAGCAGCGCGTTGCCCGCAGCGCCCTCAAGCGGCTCCGGAGGCACGCGGCGTAGGTAGACGGCTCGGCGGGCCGCGTCCTCCGCGTCGAAAGTATGCGAGGACAGGTCGAGCGCGCGCTGCATCTCGTCCGCCTCGCGCGAGCCCAGGTACGCGTCAGTGTCGCGCACGGCCTCGAGCGCCGCCTTGCCTAGCCAGAGGAGGGCGGGGTCGTGCCTCTGCAGCACAAGCTGCCCGTGCACCGGCTCGTACCCCACGGCCATGAGGAACTCGACGCCGCCCGGCACCGCTCCAACAGTCCTGGCAAACGCCGGGTTGCTCGGGTTGACCCGCCGATACTTCTCCTCGGTCGGATGGCTGAGTACTCGCTGCATCGAGCCCACGAGCACGTCGACCGCCTCGGCACGCCCCGCGAGGCGCGCAGCGCACTGCTGCACGCGTTCCTCGCGCGAGCCCGGT
>JWZX01002234.1:0-25314 GCA_001275005.1 Chrysochromulina tobinii | reverse complement strand
CCCACCGCCCCCCCCCTTGAGAGGCGAGGCAGCGGTGGAGGCGGGGCGGTAGGACGAGAGTGGCCCGTCGCGCTCGAAGAGGGTGCCTCCCGATCCGCCCGGCGGGATCACCTGTGGGAAGGGGTGGGGAGGCGCCATAGTGAGCACTTGCATGCGGTCGTGGGTTGTCGTGCCTCCCGATCCGCATGGCGGGATCACCTCGGACTGTTGTGGCCATCAGTGGCGATCAGTGGCAATCAGTGGCGATCAGTGGCAATCACCTCGGACTGTTGTGGCCGCGGGCGCGACGTTGGCGTGCGCTCAAAGTTAGGAGAGACGCCTTTCATCAAGGTTGGGGAGGCGCTCGATGTATACTCCTCGGTGAGCCGGCGCATCATCGCGGCCGTGCCGGTGCGCGGCGCGCCGGCGCCGGTGCTGGTCGACGTGATGGTGCCTGAGATGGACGGTGGCCCACGCCACGAGGCCTCCGACGGCGTGGTCGATGAGGCCGCCGTCGAGAGGGCTCCGATGGATGACGTGGCACCCGTGTACGTGGACGAGGCGCCGGAGTACGTATGGGAGGACTCGTTCCTAATATGGGAGGGCTCGTCGCCCTTGACCCCCTTGACGATCGAGTCGATTGGGCCTCCACCCCCCTTGCCAGTGAACGCGTCGCTGCCGCCGCCCTTGCTGCCGCCGCGCGCGGTCGGCGACCTTTCCCCAACGGTTACGCCGCCGCTCCCGTTCTTGCCACCACCGCGGGCGAGCGGCGTGAGGATGGGTCCACGTGTCGGTGAGGCGCCGCGCCGGGTGATCGCGGGGGTATCGGTGCCTGAGCTTGGCTTTGCCGGCGACGGCGCGGAGGTGGCGGAGGTGGCGGCGGCGGCGGCAGCGGCGGCGGCAGCGCCAGGTGCGCGCTCAGCAGCGGGCTGCTGCTTCCGCGGCTGCTGTTGCGGCGGCTGCCGCTGCGACTGCTGCGGCTGGCGCTGCGACTGCTGCGCCTGCTGCGGCGCCTGTGGAGGCGGCGGCGGCGGCGGCAGCGGCGGCATCTTCTCTGGCGGACAAGACGGTCCGAATACCGGTAATGTAACCGGCACGTCCTCCTCCGCCTCCTCGACCTCCTCAACCGCCTCCGGCACTGAAGCGAGGGCCGCTGAGACGGCGCCGGGCGCGTCAGCCGAGGCAGCCGCGGGAGGCGGCGCGGCGGTCGCACCCAGCGACGCATGCGCCGCTGCCTTTGTGGGCGAGTGCGCGCCAGCACTCGGGGTCTGATCGAGATAGTAGCCAGTGCCGAGCTCTCGCGTTGTGAAGATGAAGCCGGGGCAGTTGCCGCCTTCAAAGGACGGTGCAGGGATGAAGGTACCGCCCGGACGCGGCGGGTCGGGTGGGCGCAGCGGCTTGGGCTTCGATGAGCCCACCACCTTCATCAGCTCCACGTCGAGAATCAGCGCCGCGCGCGGCGGCACCGCGGCGCCGCCCCCATCGGGCAGCTCGGCGCGACCGGCATCGCCGTAGGCGAGCTCGGCGGGGAGGTAAAGGGTCCATTTGTCTCCCTCGCCCATGAGCTGTAGCGCGAGAGAGAAGCCGTGGATGGTGCTGCGCGGCTGCACGCGCCGCTGCGCGAGTGGGTCCACCTCGGTGCCGTCGATCAGCGTAGTGCGCCACTTGACGTCGACCTCGCTCGTGAGTTTGGGCGAGGGCGAGCCGCGGCCTGCGCCCCCGACTGAGTTCACGACGTACTGAAGGCCGCTTGGAAGCGTGATCACGCCAGGCTTCTTTGCATTCTGCGCGAGCCACGCCATGCCCACGGGGGTGGTGCCCTGGCCGGTCGGCAGAGCGGCGCTGCGGACGGCCTTGGCGGCTCCGTCCTCGACGGCATTGAGCACCGCGCGGTATAGATGGACGCGCCGCACATAGTCCTCGCGCGCCAACGCCGCAGCAGTCGCGGGGGACGTCATACTGGGTCACCAAAAGTAGCGGGCCCGCTCGGCAATCGGGGTGGATGGGTCTGCCGAGCGGATTTCGAAAGTGAAGGAGCACTTAATGATGCCGGTCATCACGACACTTCCGGCGTCATTACACGACAAGATTAAACACGACGTACTCGAGTTTAAGCGGCGTGTCGCGCGTGTGTGGTGAAAACTGGTGAGAGACCTCCACCAGCCGCCCAGGAGGTGTAACACCTGGCCCTGGCAGCGGCCCGTGACGGGGTCCGAGCACACGAATGTAAAGACCCGTGGTGGTAATGTGGATGTGGGTGGTTCAAGACCCACCAGTTATACCGTGACGATGCATGACCATCTCATGGCAGACATGCCGCACCGATAGCATCATGCATGGCCTCATGTGGCTGAGTCAGCCTCGCTGCTGCTGCTGCTGCTGCTACCGCTGTCCGCAGCGGGCGATGCTTCGCTACCCTCTGGATGTGCGTCGCCAGGCGTATCGTCATCGCCGCCGTCGTCGTCATCGTCCGGTAGTGCCTGCGACCGATGGAAGACACAGCAGTTCTTGCTCTTCTTCCGGCACAGGTCTTCGTTGTCGATCGTGTCGTCGGTGAAGCGCACCGTGCGCTTGCGCTCAGGCTTGCGCTTGAGCTTGAGGAGGAGGTGCGAGGGTACAGGGTCGTCTAGCGGCACCTCGAGTATCGTCGCGACGGCAGCCAAAGGGTCGACCATCGCGGCCATGAGGCGCGTGGAGGAAGGCCGGCGCGCCGTCGTGCACGTACGCGAAAAAGTCAAGGCAAGTCCTAGAGGCCACGCCCTGGGATTAGGACATGATGCCGTCCCCTTGATCGTGCTCGTGTTCGTTTCGAAGGAGAGTTTCGTCAAAGAGAAAACCCGAGCACCGTTCGCCGCGAGTCGCTTGCAGTGGTCGACGCGTTGCAAGGTGAGTGGACGGCCGCGTCCTCATGAACACGGTCCATGATTGGTGGCCCGCTTGGCGGGCCTTTGCCACTGGAACCGACAGCACCGACAAGGCCTCCACTGCCAGCAACAGCAGTGGTAGCGACCGGCACCCCGAGTGGTCCTCGCGATTTCCGGAACCCTCAATGAATTCACAAGCGCGGGCAGCGATGACGGCCAAGGAGCAGTTGGCCGAGGTTGAGAAGCAGCGCCAGAGCTGGGAGAGCGCCAAGCACAACCTTGAGATGCGCTACGGCGGCTGGGCCAGGACCAAGCCTGCCGCAGAGGAACACCGGCAACCCGTACCAAACCCGATGCAGGAGTCGCTGCCCAAGCCACCCAAGGCTCCGACAGCCAGGTCATCGCGGAGTAAAAGGGGTCGGAATCCGGCCTCGCCCAAGGAGAAAGGCGCCGCGCCCAAGTCGGCGGGCCGGCGCTCGCCCGCCCCACGTTCCCCAAAGTCGCCAAAGTCGAAACGGCCTCGACCCTCCAGGGGGTCCGATCACTTCGGGGGGTCCGATCACTCCGGGGTGTCCGATCACTCCGTGGGGGCCAATCAGGCTAGGGATCATCATCAGGCAAAGGATCGTCATCAAGCGAAGGATCAGCATCAGGAGAAGGATCCTCCGAGCTCGCCGCCTCCTGCCTCGGCGGCCGCCGCTGCCGCCGAGGTGGATGGAGAGATCGGGTGGTCCATTCGACAGCTAAAGGAGTTCCTCGTGCAGCACGGCGCGGACTTGAGCGGATTCGCAGAGAAGAGAGAGCTCATCGACGAGGTGCAACGACTCAAGCGGGAAGCGCCGTCCCAAGCGCCGTCCCCGCCGCAGCCTTCAGGTTCGTCAGGTTCGTCTTCGCCTCCGCCCCACCCGCCCCACCCGCCACCTCGTGCGCCGCCACCACGTGCGTCGCCGCCCCCGCCGCCCCCGCCGTGGCGCTCGGCGAAGCCCCCCAGCCCACCGCCACGGCCAACGCGCCAACCGCAGTCTCGTTATGACCGCTCCGCTCGCGAGGCGCGGCGCGCTGCCTCCGCGCGACGCGCGGGTGCCACCGCGGGCGCCGCCGCGGGCAAAAGGCAGGCGCAGCCGCAGCAGCGCCCCTCGTCGGCACCGCAAACGCGCGCGATGAGTGCGCAGCAGCGCGGGGTTGCTGCGCTCGAGGCGGCGCGAAGGGCATTGAGGCAGGGTGACCAACGCGCCGCCCGCAGCGCGCTGCACGAGGCGAGAACGCTTGCAGGCAGCACCGAGCCGCCCGTTGTCTCGGCGGAAGACATCGCGTTGATCGCAGATATGATTGAGACGATCCCCGCCGCTGCAGTCCAGGTGCTCCAGCACGCCGAATCGAATCCCTTCTCCGCTCTTGGCATCAGCCGTCTCAACGGTGTCAAGGAGCTCAACACGGTGAACAAACGAGAGCTGCTCAAGGCATTCCGACGACTAGCGCTCGAGTTGCACCCGGACCGATGCGCCCACCCGCTCGCAAATGACGCGATGCAGGCTCTCAATGCAGCGTATGAGAGGACGCAGGCGCCGATGCGCGTGTGTAAAAGCGGTAGTCGATAAGCCGGCGCGTCCGCACTCAAACCGAACCGCACAACGACCGCTCTCAGGGGAAGCTGCCGTCGAGATCAAAAGGTATTTAAATAAAATTCCTTCAAGCGCCCCGCCCTCGGCGATGCTGGCGAGAGCGTGCGTGCCCGCCGTGTGCGGAGCACAGCCGCAGGCACATGGACATGCGCAGTGGACGCCCCACGACGGAGGCACTCCATACTTAGTGCATAGAGTGGAGTGCGAGAATGCCCCAGATCATGCGCCCCAGATGCGCCAGAGTGGCGGAATCGCCCCAGACGCGCCGCCCATTGTGGGTAATTTCTGACGTTTTTCTGACGATGACGCTCTAAACAAAGGGGACCTCCTTAATCCCTCTCGGGGTGCTCTCGATCTAAGCACCCATTATCCGGATAACTTTCGACCTTGACCGGCTTGAGTCGTCCAAAACGCGGTGACGTAGTTCATGACGATTGACGTAGAAGTTTCAAGTTAGAAAGTAGTTACTAAAACTACAGCTATTTAACCACACCTGTTCCAGGATAGAGGATTGTTGTCCGGTATGGGTATGTTGTTCGCGTCGGTTAGTCGACTAAGACGAGTGCGTTTTATTCGACTTCAACTGGAGTTCCGGAGTTGCGAGCGTTCGGACTTCGGTCAACTCAACATCACGACCGTGTTGAGGGTGTTCTAAGCATAGTCTAAGCTAATGAGCACCAAAATCATCCACGAGCACTACCCACGCGGGTCACTCAAGTTCACTCATTCCAGTCTACTCCACTCAGACTCACACACATGCACAGTTGACGCGCGTCTCAGACCCTGCAACTGCATGTGGACGGCGCATCTCCAAGTTCCCAGCTTCCCACCCTCTGCCTCTAGAGCATTCATCGTTGTCCAAACATGTACGTCAATTCCGCATGGACAGCACAGAGCGCACAGAGTGCCCATACGCTGCCCTCAAATCACCTCGAGGTGGTACAGCTCCCCTGACTCCGCGCCGGCAGCAATCCTAGGCCAACTCACAGCCACACACAAGATCCGGCTCGGTGCATAAAATGCTCCGCCCCCGTCTTTTATGCATATTGTCGCGCCATCTCGCACCACACCCTCCGCCTCTTTGCTGAAGGCCATGGCCTCGCCTGGACGCGTTTCGAGCAGGTTGAACGAATCTGCATCCCAGATTTTGATCGTCTTGTCGCGCGACCCAGACACAATCTTGATCCCGTCCGGGGAAAACGCAACCGACATGACATAGCTGCTGTGCGCGTTCGTCTTCTCGCTCAACAGCTCCAGCTTGCCTGCCAGACAAGCCAGCAGGCATCAGTTTTGGCCTTGGAAAGGCAATTTGAGGGCTCCAGCGCACCAAAATCCCATGGGATTCCGGAATTTCCGGTGCGCCTGAGTCCTCAACATCGAACCTGTCCTTGGCCAAAACTGACGCTTGCTGGCTTGTCTGGCAGGCAAACTGGAGATGTTGAGCGAGAAGACGAACGCGCACAGCAGCATGATTACGTCGGTCGCATTTTCCCCGGACGGTACCAAGATTGTGTCGGGATCTTACGACCAGACGATCAAAATCTGGGATTCTACAGGTGCGCCGCGAGCCCTCAAAATTACAAAAATCGCCCCTCGTTTGCCAAAAAGGGACGCCTGTTGGCTTGTCTGGCAGACAAACTGGAGCTGCTGAGCGAGAAGACGAACACCCACAGCGACACCATCCGGTCGGTCGCGTTTTCCCAGGACGGGACCAAGATTGTGTCGGGATCGTTTGACAAGACGATCAAAGTCTGCAGACTTTGATCGTCCCTTCCTGAAAGCCAGCAACGATGAGCGACTTGGATTGGTCTGTGTTCTTCTAGGAGACTTCACGGTAGCACAGAGCACCTTGTAGATCGGCGGCGTCGATGCGCTCGTGTAGATGGCGAGGATCTGCGAAATGTAAAAGTTGGCGACAAGCACGTTGCTCTTCTTGCCCACGATGTAGAGCCTGCCCTCCGCGACTTCTGCCGCCGAAAGTGGCTGCCCGCGCATCCCGTCTCACATCCCGTCGAGCCGTCGTCCGCGCGTTTCCCGAGACCGGCGCACCGTAAAATATTCCCGTGGGAATCACCCTTACGAACCGAGAGCCTCACTCGACGGCCACAGGGTTGTCTGACGATCCTTCTGTGGCGTCCAGGTCAATGACGTGCGGCCGGCCGCCATTCGCGCGAACGAATCCATCGAGCCAGCCGCGGGCAGTCTTATCATCCCATACGTACTTGGCGTCATTGTACCGATGGAGAACCGGCTGGATCGTATCCAGGGCGTAGTCTGTGCCCGCAATCACGCGGTCAAACGACCACATGAAGAGGTCTCCTTTTGTGGCACTGAGCGGCACGTTGGTCACCACCTGCTCACAAGGAAGCAAAAAAGAACAACATGCCGTAAGTTGCTTCAGGCGCAGAGAATAAAGCGTTCGATCCCCCACCCCACATACGGCGCCCCGCACGCACGCAATGAAGGCCGCTGCGTCGCAGACGGCGACACGCCGCAGATTCAGTCAGCTGAACGATTGCACCGCGCGACGGCCGGTCGGTCGACACCTCGCGTTGATGCATCTGCTTCAACTTCGTGGCGACGCTGCTCTCGAAGTCCATGGGAAGGGACGAGACGAGACGAGGGCGTGGCGCTGCATTGGCGTGTACGATGGCGCGAGTGAGCTCCGCCCGGTCGAGCGCGCCGAGGTCGTTGAAAAGGCGCTGACAGCCGAAGCAGAGCACCTGCACGTTCCCGTCGTCGTAACGGGCACCCATCTTGTCGAGCGACGCCATGTAGATTCCCGCGTCCGCCGCGAGAGTCACCTCATGCTTGCAGGAGGCGCATCGACCCTGCTGCTCGACGAGCAGTGTCGTGATCAGATTGGTGCACTCGCGCGCCGCGAGCGGCGCGCCCTTGTAGCGGGAACGCTTTGTCCGCGCCGCCGCGTCAGCGCCCATCTGAACCAGCTTGGCCGCCGGATCGTCGCGCAGCCGCTTGCACACCTTGACCGAGCGGCACGCGTCGCACACTGCGTAGTGGAAGGTCAAGCGCGTCTTTGCTTGATCGCTCCAGATCACAGATGTGTTGAGGGCCGTGCGCGGGACCTCACAGTCGACACACGGCGTCCCTGTGCCGTTGGGCTCACCTCCAGCCTCAAGCAGGGCGAGGCGCCGTTCGAGCTTGGTGCTTGCACGAGCACCGGACATGTTTTTAGGTATAGCGAATGTCGAGCTCGTGCTCTACTTTGGAAGCTCGGATTCTCAACTTCCACAATGCTCAGTGGGATCTATAACGAACCCTCGAACCGCCCCTCGCCAGTGGGGGAGTTCTAGCCGCCCGATGGTCGCCCGCCTCAGGTACGGTCCGGTGAGACAAAAGACAAATCGCGGACTTTCGAGATTTACGTGTTGTTACTAGTTGTAAAAAAACTTCAACAGAGTTTGGTCAACTCATCACGGCCGTTAGGGTGTTTTAAGCACCATACACGACCCATGTGGGTCAGTCATTCACTCACTCCAGTCTCCACTCTCAGAACTCACACATGCACAGTCGTGACGCATCCGACCCTGCAACCGAACTGTGCATGGCGCGGCGCATCTCCAAGCTCCCACCCTCTGCAATGCATTCATCGACATCGTTCCCAACGTGTACGTCGATTGCGCATGGACAGCGCAGAGCACACGGAACGCCCATACACTGCTCTCACATCATCACCTCAAGGTGGTACAGCTCCCCTGACTGCGCGCCGGCAGCAATCCTGGGCCAACTCACAGCCACACACGAGATCGGGCTCGGCGCATAGAATGCACCACCCCCGTCCTTCATGCGAATCGTCGCACCATCGCGCACCACACCCTCGGCCTCTTTGCTGAAGGCCATGGCCTCACCTGGACGCGTTTCTAGCAGGTTGAACGAATCTGCATCCCAGACTTTGATCGTCCCGCCATTGCATGCGGACACGATCTTGGTCCCGTCCGGGGAGAACGCCACCGACCTGATGCTGCTGCTGTGGGCGTTCGTCTTCTCGCTCAGCAGCCCCAGCGCGTCTGTCAGACAAGCCAGCAGGCGTCAGTTTTGGCCAAGGAGGGGCGATTTTGAGGGCAAACGCGCACCCGAATCCCAGACTTTGATCGTCTTGTCCCACGATCCCGACACAATCTTGGTCCCGTCCGGGGAAAACGCCACCGACGCGACTGCCTCGCTGTGGGCGTTCGTCTTCTCGCTCAGCATCTCCAGCTTGACTGCCAGACAAGCCAACAAGCGTTAGTTTGGGCCGAGGAAGGGCGATTTTGAGGCCAAAAGCGCACCAGAATCCCAGACTTTGATTGTCTTGTCCGCCGATCCGGACACAATCTTGGTCCCGTCCGGGGAAAACGCCACCGACATGACGTAGCTGCTGTGCGCGTTCATCTTCTCGTTAAACAGCTCCAGCCCGCCTGCCAGACAAGCCAGCAGGCGTCAGATTTGGCCAAGGAGGCGCGATTTGAGAGCTCGCGGCGCACCCGAATCCCAGACTTTGATCGTCCCGTCCTCAAAGCCAGCCACGATGAGCGATTTGGACTGGTTAGTGACCTTGTCACCATCCTTGCCATCGTCCCAGATGGCGACGCTCTGAACCCTACTTGTGCCCTGGATCTCCTCGATCAGCTCCTGGCTCTCGGTGTCGTACACGAAGATGGAATTGCCTGAGCCGCTGACGATGCGTGTGGAGCCGACCGCCACAGAGCTGACTTCCTCCTTATGCGACAGTGTGCCGATGCACGCGTCCTTCTCTTGAGATTTGTTACGCCACATGAGTACACGCGTCGGCTGCTTGGACGATAGTTGCAAAGCTGCTGCACGAAACACCGCGCTTGCATCTGGCTGCTGCAGGGCGAGCTGCATCACCGCCGCGCCCTTGTCACGCTGCAGCACGTCCATGTACTTGCCCACAAATTGGCGCATCTCGGTCGCGTCTGCCAGGTCCACATTGTCCACACCTCGCAGCTCGAGGTAGTCCTTAGCCACGCTCGAGAGAAGGCCTCTATCGACGCGATCACGGAGTAGTGCGAGGTCGGTCGCATACACTTGGGCAGCTTGGGCAGCGAAGGCAGCTTTTGCGCCCTGGCCATCGGCGCGACAGAGGTGCAAAATGCCGTGTCGCAGCCAGTAGTACGTCGCCACATCATCCGGTGCACGGCCTTCGGTTGGACGTGTCGTGGTGCGCCACGCGATGAACCCCTCGGCGAGCATCGCGTGCCCATCCTTGCGCTGCACCTTGAACTCCGCCGACGGCTCTCTGATCGAGCTGCCTTCTGAGATCTCGCCCGTCAGCCAGTCGACGATGGTCTTGTGAAAGACATGAAACTTGCCATCGCGCACCGGAAAGAGGTGCGCCGTCGTCTCAAGCGCGCGCTCCTGCTGCCCATCGTCCCACCGAAGGAGCGCCGCCGCCATTGCCACCGTGATCGGCTCGCGCGCTGCCGCAATCAGCTCCACAAGGGGCTTCGCCGCGGTCCACGCGGGGTCCACTTGACCCTCGGGAAAGGCGCGCTTGAAGTTGACGGCGTACACCTCGCCCAGGCCGGCTGGGAGCGAGTCGAGGTTCTCAAAGTGAATCTCGTGGCCTTTCTTGGCCTCGCTCTCGAGGTGCTGGCCGAGCATGTAGGCGTACAAGAAGAGCCCTTCCGCCTTGGCCGAGAGTGCCTCGACTGCTGCGTCCAAGGAGGACGTGCTCAGGCGGCCAACGATGAAAGCCTCGAGCTCCCCGGCATCAACCATTGTGCCCTGGCAGAGAGCCGGCAGCTCCTCGCGGACCTTCTCATAATGTACGTGCGCCTCCTTCTTTGCCGCGAGCATGTCTACGTGGTTGAGCTGGATCTCGCACACGTACGTGGTGCCATCCGAAAGCACAACGCCAGCACACGAGTTGAAGTCGGAGTAGCCCATCGGCGTTGGCGACGCGTACTTATTCTTGAGCGTGAGCACTTCGATGCCCGCCCCCTTGAGCCCCTCGGCAAGCGCGTGTGCCATGCGCGAGCAGCTGCTGAAGCGCAGGGTAAGCCGCGCGAGGTCCTTGAGCTTGTTGGCATGGCCACCGTAGTCGTTCTTCATCTTTTCAGACACCCTTGGCTCAGACTTGACACCAGGTGAGTCAGCGAACTCGACCCACGCTCTTGCCTTCCCCTGGACTGGATGGCGGAGCGTTGCCTTGTTTGGGTCCGCCTCCCATTTGTCCGCGATGAGCAACTCGAGCTTCTCCTGCGCCTCGGGCGCCTGCTTCACATGGACGGTGTGTAAATCGTCCGACACTTGCACGAGGTCGGCGTTGCGCTTCTCCGGCACTGCGATGAGCTTCTTGTAGCCCTCCTCGGCACTCACCTTCTCGCGCACCTTGGCGTAGATGGCCTTGGACATCTCCATGGGCTTCTGCAGGACTGCAAGCTTGCCCTTCATGTCAATACCATACGTTCGCTTGACATCAGCCTCAATATCGGCGATGCTCGCCTCGCCTTTGATGTGCTGACGCGCAATCGTGCGCAGGTACACCTCGACGTCGGCCCTGTTCTTCGCCTCGTCGGCGCGCAGCTCTTTGGGTGTGAAGCTGCTGAGCACCCGCCTGATCTGGGGCTCCTCGCGCGAAGTCACGAAGAGCTTGAGCCACGGCGGCAGCCGAGAGAGCTGGCTGGCGATGACGGCAAGCAGCGGTTTTTGCGACTCCTTGGGCAGCTCGTCGAGCGCGTCGAGGATGATGAGCAGCGGCCTCTCGGGCGCCTGGACCTTCGAGACGAGCAGCGGCGTCTCGAAGAGCGCCGTGAAGAGCTCCGCGGGGTCGTCCACCGCTTCCCCTGGTAACCCCGTGGCCTCAAGCTTCTCCTTGTAGCCCGGGAGCCGGTGTGCGAGCATGGCGGCCAGGCTGCGGAGCAGCGAGCCGGGCGCCGACTGCGCCGGGTTGTCATGGCGGCAAAAGTGCCAGGCGACGGTACGGTTGATGACACGGTCTAGGAGCTCGGCCGTGAGCACCGACTTCCCGGTGCCACCGCCACCCATCAGCCAGAAGAGCTGCGGCGACGCCGGGTCGTCGAGCCACTTGAGGATCTCGGCAAAGGCCCACTCGCGCGTGCCTTGGAGATGCGCGCTCTTCTTCTCGCGCCACAGCTCGCGAAAGTCATGAGGCTTCAGATCGAGCGTCGGCGGCACGCTCAGCTGTCCTAGCGTATGGCTCTCGGACAGGGCAGAAGCACCAGGCGTCAGCCCAGATGGAGCTGCCACCGGCACGTCAAGGCCAAGACTCACTAGCTTCCTCTTTTCTTGTTCGCCCACTTCGACGAGGAACACCGATCGCTCCTGCGCCGATGCACCTTCGTAGGCGGCCTTGATGTCCGCGTCTGAGCTCTCGACGGTCAAAGCAGAGGCACCCGCACCCATGCCGCCTCGGACGCGCATCATCCCCGCAAGTCGCTCCCCTGATGATTTCGCCTCCGCCTCCGCCTCCGCTACCTGAGCCGCTTGCGCCGCCACTGCAACGTTGTCGTCGATGCCGTCGAGGTTGGTGTCGTCCCCGTCGTCGAGGAAGGCATTTTCTTGCGCGGGGCCCATTGCGGTACGGTGCGGCGGCTGCAGCGCTGCCTCGTCGAAGAGCTCGCGCTTCATCTCGGGTGGAGCTGATCGCAGGGGCCCCGCAGCAGGCTTTGGCATCCCAATCTTATTGGGCCTTTCTGAGACCGTCTGTTTCGCTGCCGCCCGTACACCGCGGGCGCTCCACGCATTCGCGCGTGCGCTCGACGGTCCCGATGAAAACAGCCGTTGCAGTTCTGCCACCTCGGATGCCTCGTTGACAGCAGAAGCAAGCGGCAGAAGCTCACTCAACTCCTTCCAAAGAGTCGCTCCGCCGTCCTTGGGCTGCACACGAATGTGTGGACCGGAGCGCTTGATGACAGTGCCGGTAGTTTCGACTCCAATATGCTTGAAGCGCACGTAGTCGCCCTCCTTCGGGTCCATGAGAGATGCTCGGGGTGAGCGTCTGGGGGACAGTTCCGCCGACGTCGCCAACGCAGCAAACACAGGCAAGTTTTTGGTGATGCGCAATGGAAAAAGGCGAAATCTTGGTCTCAAGTCTTCGTCCATATTTGGTATCCTGATTGCTGTGCAAATTCTGTGCTTTAATTTTCACAGGAACCCACGTACCCGTCATCCCCTGGGTACATATAGTACAAGCAAGCAAGGGTTTTTCTGCGGCACTTCTGTGACGTGACACACAACCGTATACTTCGCCTGAGTCTCACTCTCTGCCACTGGCCACTGCCAACCGGAGCCCGTGGTCGCTCACTAGACGCGCGGCTGGCGGTGGTGCAGCAGCAGCAGCAGGTGCGGGAAGGGCGGCTGGTGGTTGAGGAGGAACTCGCGTACGCCATTCGAGAGCCAGAGGGTCGTCAGCTCATGCAGCCGATTCAGCGCCAGCTGCAGCGGCCGGCCGCGCTTCAAGCCACGATCCTCCTCGCCATGGCCATCGAGATAGGGGGAGCCCCACCAGCAGTGCTTGCGTCCGCGCACGAGAAGCACCTCCGTGCGCCGGACCACCAGAAAGGCCGCGATGCCGAGGTGCTTCTGCTGCGCATGCCGGCAGCACTCGTCGTCGCCGCCCTCACGGCAGCAGTCCGAGGCGGCGCACACGAGCTCGCCACAAAGCAGGCAGCACGCGGGCTGTAACGGCCGAGTGCCGCAGACCGTGCAGACGCGCCGCGTGGTCTGGTTGTACAGCTCGCTAAAGTGCTGCGGCAGCGTGACGAAGGGCGATGGCGCCGCCGCCGCCGCCATAGCGGCGCGGCGCCCGCCGAGCGCCCTGGCGAGCATCAATCTCCCTGGAAGGAGATTCACAGGAAGGAGGCGACGCGGTGGCGGCAGCAGCAACGTCGAGGAGGCTGGGCCCTTGGGCGAGAGCGACGACGAGGCCGACGGCGACGGCGACGGCGGCACGACGGCGGAGGTCGCGCTGTCCAGATGGAATGCGAGGGCACTGAGCAGCTCGGCATGCTGTGAATGACCGAAGGCATGCGCGAGCTCCGTCGGATGCGGCAGCTGCAGTGCGACGAGGAGAGCAGAGAGCTCATCGGGCATCGCAGCGGCGGCGGCGAGCTGCTCGGCGGGTGTGCTCGACAGGCAGCAGTGCGAGAAGAGCAGGGCGTGCCGTAGAAAGGGCAGCAGCCCTGACCAGTCGACGCTCGAGACGGCGCCGCGCGGCGCGTGGGCGCCCGACACGGCGCTCGGGAGCCGGCCATCCGCCCGTAACGGCGCGAGGGAGTCGCGGAGCGTGTCGGCCCATTCACACGGGCTCGCGCTCACTGACGAAGCGGAGGCAGCCGCGGCGCTCATTGACGAAGCGGACCCGGCAGGCATGGGTGCGACGCCCACCACGGCGCCCACGAACGTGGCATTCAGAGCTTGCGCAACCATCTGGGGCGTCGTGCTGGGCGTCGCCGCAGGCACCGCGGCCGACATGGACGTGCCGTTCGAGGGAGCGTCCTGCAGAGCGCCGAGTTGGGCGGCGGAGATCGCGTACAGCAGGGTGAGGAGCCGCCGCCACTCACCCTCGAGCTCCCAACGCGCGCGCGGCCAGAGCAGCGTCGTGAGCACGAGCAGCGCTGACGTGTCGAGCCCGAGCAGTGGCAGCGGCAGCGCCCGCCGTCGCGCCGCTGCCGAGGTGTGAACCGAGGTGTGATCCGAGGCCGACCCCGCCTCCGACTCCGATGCGCTGCTCGTGCTCGGGTATCCCCTCTCAGTCTGCGCGCGCAGCAGCTCGCTGAGGCGGTTGCGCAGGTCGCGCGCCGCCTCGCCGTCGAGCCTGCCCGAGTGCGCCCTCCACGTGCCGAGGCTTCCCCGGATTTCGTCACCTCGGCCGTTGGACGTCGGGTCGGGCGCCGAGGCGAGCGCGGTGGTGGCCGCCGCGAGATGCCGAAGCCCCTCAGCCTGCGTGAACCCGTTGGAGACGGCGGCGAGCACGGATCGGCCCGCGGCATGCAGGGAGGTGACTGTGATCGCGCAGGTGAGCGACACAGAGCCGCCGAGGAGCACCGCGCCCACCCCCGGCGCGGTCGAGGTGAAACCGCCCAACGGCTGCATCCCGAAGGGCGGCTTCGACAACTCGACACACACGAGCTTCTGAAGAGACTTGACGAGATCGGAGATCGCATCGAGGTGCATGGGGGAGCGACCGAGCGCCGCGGTAGAGGTTGCGACGCCACCCAAGCCACCCACGCCACCCACGCCACCGCCACCCTCGGCCACGTCGTCGAGCGCCGTGGTGGGCGAGCCCTGCTCCCGAAGGCTCCACGGCAGCCACTGAGCGCCGTGATGAGCAGCGGTGGCCGTCGTGAGGGAGCTCGGCAAAAGTACCGGTAGGGCGGCGGGCGTGGACCCGCGTAACCACACGTCGCTCCGCAGCCAACCGAACAGATCGAAGGGGGGCGCCCGCGCCGTATCGGGCGCCCCGAGCCACGGCGCGCTCAACACGGCGTCGGCGCTCAACCCGGCGGCACCCGAGACGGCGCCCCCACCTCCAGGCCCGTACGATGCTGCGGCGCTCAACACGGCGTCGGCGCTCAACACGGCGCGCGGGGCGAGGGCCGCACGGGCATGGGGGACCTTGGGGCTCCACTGAGAGAGCGCCGCGGCGGAGGGGACGGCGTGGCGTGGCGTGGCGTGGCGGGGCGGCGTGGGCGGCAGCGGCAGCCGCTCGGCCGCGTGCATGGGCATCATCGGGATGAGCACATTCGAGATACGCCGGCACACCGGGCACGTGAACTCGCCCTTCTCCAGAGAGCCCGCGTCCGGCTGGAGCGCTGCCATTGAGCGCGCCAAGCAGTCGGCGTGTACCTCATGCCCGCACGCGCGCACATGCAGACCCTGCGCCGGCCAGGCACCGCAGAGAACGTTCCACAGCGCCGAGACGCAGGGGGGCTGCTGAGGCTCGCGTGGGCCGCCCGGTGCGCGCTGTACCGGGCGCTCTTCACAGCGCTTATCCTCGGCCATCTGCTCGTGCATGATCGCGAGCACGCGTGCCAGTAACGGCTCCGCATTGGGCCCTCCTTGCAGGTCGTCCAATCGCGCAAAGTCCTCCGTCTCGCGAAGCAAATCCCCACCGGCCTCGTGCACCTGATGAGGGAGGCCATCCAATACAATCAGAGGCAATCAGCGGTCATCAGAGGATCAAATCCCCACCGGCGGCGGCGGCGGTGGCGGCGGCGCGTACGGCAATGCGCGCCGGCGGATGTGGCAGCGGTGGCACGACCATCGGGTTGCCGACGACGTTGGCATCCTCCTCGAGGTCGTCGACCTCCTCGGCGACGACCCCTTCCAGCTCGTCTTCCTCGACGGGCGTCTCGCCGTCCTCCATCCCCATCACATCCGCGTCGTCCATGGCGTCCACTAGCCGCGCACCTCCGTTCACACCTCCCGGCGCGGCGCCCGGCACGGCGCGCGGCTCAGCAGGGTCGTCGGCCAGCTCGTCGTCGTCGGCCATCTCGGTCTCGAGCTCAGCCTGGGTCGCATGCGCCACGAGAGCCGCGAGCTCAGCGGTGGCCGCCCACGCAGCCGATCCCTTGAGCGGCGCCGCTGCCGCCGTCGTGCCGGCCACGTCATCGCCGCCCCCCTCGGTTTCGTCATCCGCCGCCCCTCTCGGTTTCGTCGGTTTCGTCGGTTTCGTCGGTGCTCCCCCCTCGGTTTCGTCATCGCAAGGCTCGCAGGTAGGGGGGAGCACCGACGCCCCAGGCGGCGGCGCGCGGAACGAGATCGCCTTCTGCGCAAAGGCAATCATGCCGCACACGCTGCTCTCAGGGAGCAGCATCTCGTGGCACAGCGCGCAATAGCGCGTCACCGGCGGCAGTGCCTGCGCGCGGGCCTGCGGAGAGTACGGGGGCGTCGTCGTGGGCGCGCGGGCCTGCGGAGAGTACGGGGGCGTCGTCGTGGGCGCGCGGGCCTGCGGAGAGTACGGAGGCGTCGTCGTGGGCGTCGACGTGGCTTGGGTGGCGCCGGTCGGCGCGAGCGCGCGCGTGGGGCGGAGAGGGGAATGAGTGGCGAGAGGCCGACCCTGCTGCGCCGGCACGGGCGGAGGGGGCATGCGATCACGATCACTCAGCGCCCCCCCCTGTTGCCCTGCCGCCGCCGCCACCGGCATCATAGCCTCGGCCTCCGCCGCCTCTCCCCGCGCCGTCGCCACCTGCGCCGCCAGCCTCGGCGCGGCCGGCTCAGCAGCGGTATCGACCTCCATTAAGTCCTCGGCGGCGCTCGGCTCGGCGCTCGGCCGTTCCGCCGCCGGCTCCGCCACGGCGCTCGTGCCGGCGCTCGAGCCGGTACCGGTAGCGTCCACGCCCTCAAAGGCAGCTTGCTCCTTGGAGAATCGCTGCATGATGGCCGCCTGCCGCTCCTTGGCAAGCTGCTTGCGACGCAGCACCTCCTTCTGATCTCGGGGTGCCGCGCCACCCGCGCCCGCGCGTGCGGCGCCGCCCGCAGCGCCCGGAGCGGCGCCACCCAGGCTGCCCGGGACGGCGCTCACGTCCTCGGGCTGGGGGCGTAGGGCTGCTTCCACAGCCGCTGCGCACGCTGGCGACGTGGCCTCGAGGCTCGCGGTCAGCTGCTGCGCCAGCGCCCGGGCTGTGGGCATGCGCTCATCGCGCGACAGTTGGCACACGAGCTGAATGAGCGTCGGAGCGGCCTCAGCCACGAACGAAGGAGCGCTCTGCATGGCGCTCGTCAGGCTCGGGTTGGGCGCCGTGATGGGCGCCGGCGCCAGCAGGATGGGCGCCGTCCGCACATTCTCCTCAATCGAGGTGGCCGATGGCGGGAAGACGCGCGTGAGTGGCGCGAAGAAGCGCCGAGGATCCCCCGCGCCCGGCCCGCCCTCGAAGACCCACGTCTCCGAATGGAGCAGCGCTACCAAGACGACGCGCCGCTCCGCGTACGCGCCGTACTGGGCGCCATACAGCAGCGTGTGCTCGCGTGTCGCGGCGTCGAAGGCGCACACGACGGCCTTGCGCCAACGAGGCTTCGTATGTGGCCCTGCAGGCGGCGTAGGTGGCCCCGGAGGCGGCGTAGGCGGCCCCGGGCACGGCGAGAAGCCGTACACCCAGATGACTCGTCCTACACAGTCAGACCCAAAGATCTCGGCGGCAGTGCGCGGCGGCGGCGGCGGCGGCGGCGGCGCCTTCGCCGCAGCGGAGGCGGCGGCGGAAGCGGCGGCACCGGGCGGCGCTCGGGGCGGCGCGGCGAGCGCCAGCTGTAGCAGCCGCAGCGCGACACACAGCAGCCTCTCGGAGCCGCGCTCACCACGGCGCACGGCGGCGTATAAGACTGCGTAGAGGATGCCATGCACAGAGGCGCAGGAGAGGGCATGTGGCAGGCGCTCGAAGGCGGCACACGGCGGCGGCGGCGTGGGCAGCGGCGCGTCGGACGGCACGAAGCGCGCGGCACGCTCCTGCGCGCGGTGCACGTCCTGGGGCGAGTAGAGCGGGAAGAACGCATCGAAGCGGCTCCATGCCTCCTTGCGCAGCACGTAGCGACCCTGGGCCATACCGGTAGGCGCCACAAAGTTCGCGATGCGGTGGAGGGACTCTTCAAACTCGGGCAGCTCAGTGAGGCGCTTGGGCAGCGCATTGATGAGCTCCGAGTAGGTGCAGTGCTCAGAAAGCGCGAGGCGGTGGATCAACTGCCGTTCGAGTACCTGAGCATTGCGCCACGAGGCAGCGGCCCTTGCCGCGCCGCTGCCGCCGCTGCCGCTGCTGCCGCTGCTGCCGCTCGTGCGCTCGACGACGGATGGCGGCGCGGGCGGCGCGTCCGCGCTCGCGCAGGGCGAGCGCTCATTGACGAGCATCACGAGCAGCGTGAGGAAGTCTTCCGCGAGCGGCGTCGGGTCGCCTGGGGCGACGCCCGGGGCGAGCGGTCGGTCTGAATGGTCCACGGCCGGGTACGCGAGCGGCGGCTGACTCGCCGAGACGAGGCCTGGCAGAAAGGAGCGCAACGCGAAGGTGGCGAGGCCGAGGCCGACAAAGCGCGCAGTGCCCAGCCGTAACAGGCAGTACTGCAGCAACATCAGGTCCGGCATCATGAACAGCTCGCCGAAGGTAGGGGAGCGGTACAGGGTCGCGGGCTTGGAGGCCGCATGGCCGTTACGCACCCAGTACGAGGAGCGCGTCTGTGAGAGGAGCGTGAGCACGCGGAGCGGGTGCTTCGCCAACCGAAGGATAAAGTCCTCCTTGAGCGGCACCGCGCCGTCGAGGCACGGCGGCAGTAGGCTGTCCAAGGGCAGCTGCAGCGTGTGGGCGCCAAAGGAGACTAGGGTGGCCAGCAGCCGGTGCAGCGGCAGGTGGTACGAGAAGAGGCCACGCGTGCCGTCGCACCCGAGGCGTGCAGCCCGATGGCAGAGCAACCATGCACGCAGCGAGCGCGTCGTGTGCGTCACCGCGGCCACGTAGCGCGCCGCCACCTGCGCGCGCGCCGGCGTCGCACACGGCAAGCTCAAGGCCAACCCGATTTTGGCCGACGCGTCGGGGTCGGTCTCTGGAGCCGCGATGCCCGCGACCACGTGTGGGAAGAGCTGGGACATCTCTGTGCCGAGGGAGAAGGCGTCGGCCCACGTATTCTCCTCTCGGACGACATGCATCTGCGTGCGCCTCCGGATGGGGTACAGACCCTGGCAGAGCGAGAGGCAGCGCAGCAGCAGCGGCAGCAGCTCGCCTCGCCGCATGAAGGCATCGGCGAGCGGCAGATGGTTGAGCGTGTACCGCACATCGTAGCAGACCTGTGAATACAAGTGCGAGCTGACGATCGGCGACTTGGCGCTCACGACGAGCTCAGCGGCCTCTAACAGCTCCCCCGCCTTCTCCATAGCCGCCGCCGCCACGAGCGTCGACGTCCACTTGGAGCCATACTCCTCGACCGAGCCGAGGGTTAGTTCATCCTCCGCCGCCGTCCACTCATACCGTTCGACCAGGTTGCGAACTCCGCCCACACCCGAGGCCGAGCCAGCCAGAGGACTCGCCTCCACATCCATCATCTCGCTCGGCCCGCCCGCCACATCCGCCAGCCGCCAGCCCACATCCACCGCACCGTTGGGCGAAAGGGCGACGGGTTCGTCCGCGGGTTCGTCCGCTTCGTCCCGTGACGAAACTGCATGCCCCAAAAGCTCATCCGACCCCAGCTCAATGTCCGCCTCCTCCTCGGCGGCCTCCTCGTCCTCACCCTCCTCGAGCATTACGCCGCCCTCGGCGCGCGCCGCCTCGAGCAGCAGCGAGTGTAGCGTATCCAGCAGCATTCCGAGCAGACCGTCGGTCACCATGGTGACGACCAGGTTACCCTTGAACTGCACCGTGAACTTGCCAAAGGTGGTCGAGCCCGAGTCTTTTGGCGCCACCGAGGTCTTCGAGTCCGTAAGGGCGACGGAAGCTGCCTGGAGGATGAACGCGGGGTAGTGCCGGATGACATGCTGTAGCAGCGCCTGCTTGAAAGGCATGTCTCGCATCAGCTCAAAGTAAAGGGCGTGCAGCTCCTCACGTAACCCCTGTGAGGAGAGAAGAGGGGAGACGAGAATGAGCCGAGAGGGAGCCCTAGTGTCGCCGAGGCAACGGGGGAGCGAAGGCAAAGGGACAGCCAGGGCGAGGGCCGATGCGAGGCATGGGATGCGCGCTCAGGACGGCGCGAAGACAGCGCGCTCAGTACGGCACGCTCAGGACGGCGCGTTACCAGCCCGAGCTCGCCTTCCACACACAGTAGCATGTCGAGAATACTCCGACCGTGTGGGCCGCCGAAGAGGGTCGTTGTCTTGTCGACGCCGCCCGCGCCCGCGCTCGCCAGCGCGCCGCCGCCGCCCTTGCTCGAGCTGCGGTCGAGGATCTCGCGGATCCAATGGAGGTTAGCTCGCGTCGTCGAGATCGCACCGCTCGCCGCGGCGGAGGCCGCGCGATGGTTGAGCTCGGCCTCGCCCCGGCCGACGGCGAATGCGCCCGAGACGGCGCGATTCGCGGTCGCGGAAAGCGCGGGGGTGACGGTAATGCCCGAGCCGGCCGCGCCACTCGCCGCGCGGATGGCGGCGTCGGCGCGCTGGCGAGCGCGGGCGAGGGCCGCGCGGCTGGCGGCGTCGGCGGGTGCAGGCGCGCGCGCGGGCGCGTCCGCAGAGGGTGACTCGGTACGCGCGGACACGGATGCGGTGGTGGCGGTGCGCGGCTGACTCAGGTGAACGCCAACAAGCGAGCGGATCCGAAGTGAGGTGGAGGCGAGACGGGTGAGCCACGTGACGAGCAGCAGCCGCGGGTCGCAGCCGTGCCAGCCGTCGCTCAGCTCGCCGTCCGGCATCACGAGCAGGTGCGCGTGCAGGTACGCGGCCGTGATCGCGTCTAGCAGCGTCTCGAAGCACCGCCGTTCCCTTAGGTCCATGCTGTCGCATGCGTACTCATCGAGCGCAGTCGAGGGTGGGCCCGGGTGCTTCTTGCAGAAGCCCTCGCGCCGCCACGCCTCCACGTCGCCGCAGTCGCAGCACCCGCCGCCGCTGGAGAACATCCAGTAGTCGTGCCCCGTGTGGTCCGAGTTTATGAAGCAGTCATGGCAGATGGCGCAGCTCGGGTCCATGCCGCATGTGCGGCAGTGGTAGACGGTGTCGCCCGTCTTCCACACGAAGCCGCACATGCCAGTACATGCCGAGTCAGCAGATGAGGCAGTGGGCTGTGCGCTGCCGGTGATGATGTAGCTCACAAACTCCAGCACATGCTCGGGCTTGTGGCGCTCGATCAACGTGGAGATGAGCGTTTCGAGGTCGACGTGATCCGACGCGCGAACTCTAAGGGCGAGCTCGCGCAATTCGCCCATTTGGCAGCTTGCTGCGCTAGGGCGCAACCAGGAATGGCTCGAGCAGGAGGCGAGAAGTTGGTGTGACTGTAAATACTCGGCCGCCATACAATGTAGTGTGGGACCACCGCGTGTATGCTCGTGGCCGAGATTGAAATCGACTGTCACCAATACGGCGTTTCGCCGGTAAGCGTATGTTCCCAGGTCGTTCGCGACGTCAACAACCGGCCCTCTCCTTCCGGCCCTCTCCTTCCTTCCTCTCTCTGGGCATTGCCCTGGGCTGATCCCTTCGCACTGCACGCTGCGCTCTAGCTGCGCTCATCATGCTGTCGCCACGCGCCGCGCTCTACTCGACGCGCGTCTCGTCGTCACCGCGTGTCGCGCCGAAGTCGCGCCCCGACTCAGCGCGCGGCAGCGGTTCAGGTACTGGGACAACGCACGGTGCCGCGGCACGGGCGCTGCTGAAGACCATATACTCCTCCGGCCAACCCCCTGCCCCGCGCGTTACACCTGGGCTATCCTCCTGGACTTACTCTTCGGTCAAAGGCTCCGTTAAAGGCGGGCGCATCATTCCTGGACAATCGCTCGGCCTGCTTGATGGCCATGCCAGCTCGCCACGCAACAGCCGGCCTGGCACTTCGACGATGACCCCCCGATGCACCTCCGATCATGGCACCGAAGCATATCGCCGGGCCTACGGCGTGGTGCCGTTCCGAACGTGGACGACGCCCGAAGCCCTTTTCAGCATCATCGACGTGGACGGCTCCGGCAGCATCTCTTTGGGCGAGGTGCGCAGGTATTTCGAGAAGGCGTCCTTCTTCGACCCCGTCAAGATCGAGGAGCTCTTTGCGCTATTGGACGTGGACGGCTCCGGCTCGATCTCACGCGAAGAGTGGCGGCGCGGCTTTTACAAAGCGGGGTTTGACGGCAGCGGCGGTGTGGTTGGCCAGACGCCCGCGGGATTCGCGGTGCTTCAGGAGCTTGTTTCGCCCAGCACGATCAGCAATGCTGCGCTCGTTGAGCTTCACCTCAACCGCCCGCCTGTGCGCATCCCACGCTCCGAGGAGCGCGGCATGACGTTGCCCCAGCTTCGCCAGCTGTGGGCCCACGTTAGCGACCGCTGCCCAAGGGAGGGCTGGATGAACGTCCACGGAGAGCTACTCGAGCCCAAGACTGTAACCATGTACGAAGTCGTCCGCTACGTGATCAAACCCGCGACAGTCCAGTATCGGTGCAGCTATGTGGAGCGGTGCCTTGGCGATCGGGAACCGATTCCGCCCACGTGGACGGTCATCCACTGGTGGGAGGACACCTTGCTCAATCTGCTCCTTTGCATCGAGCAGCACGCGACGGACCGCGGCGTGAGCGAGGAGAGCTCAGCATATTGGATCGCAGCCTTCGCCCTCAACCAGCACGACCCGACATCCGACATTAAACTCGACAAACTCGCGCGCGAAGCCATCCCTCGTACCATCGCGTTATCCGTCACCATTGGCTGCCTGGTGGTCGTCGACCCTCGAGGCCTCCTTTTTCGGCGGCTGTGGATATTCTTTGAGGCCTTCGTCGCCTCGACCACCAAGATGTTCGGCCGGACGAAGCTGATCGACTTTTACACGCCATTCTTGCATCTGTCCAAGCGGCGGCTACCCCTTCCACCCACGGAAACATTCGCCGTCGGGTTGACTGACGGGTGCGCGTTGATCGACGCGGGGCCGGGTCCGAGCGGCGGTGGCGAGTCTGTCAACAAGGTTGAGCGAGAGGGGCATTTTCCAATCGCCAGAATCGAGAAGGTCTTGGCTTGCAGCATGTCGGAAGCCAACTGCTCCATGGAGTTGGACAGGCAATCCATCATCAAGCAGCTCGAGGCCCAGGGTGTGCAGCACAGCGTCGTCGATGCTACCGTTCGCGGCCGTGTCGCGCTGGCTTGCCTGCGCAGAGCCTTTGACGAGGGCGGTCAACTCCTCACAAAGTGCCTGGATGCCATCGGTGCCTCGCCGCTCACGCACATCACCGTCAACCTGAATGGTTCGAAGGGATTCAACTCGGAGAGTGCAGTGAAGCTGGCCAAATCGATACCGTCCACCGCCGTGCACCTGAGCGTGTTCTTCAACGACGTGCCGCCGAGTGTGGCGGACGTCTTCCTTTACGAGATGGCGGAGATATTGAAAGGCAAGAGCGACTTTGGGCCCTACGACGGAAAGACGCCGGTCCTCCATCGGCTCTGCCTGATCTCAAATGCCATCTCGGCCGAAGCCGGGTACGCCCTCGGCGGTGCACTGGGTAAACCGCCCAAGCTAGCTTCGGTCGACTTCGGGCTGCCCACGCCGTTTGACGACAAGGTGGCCAGCGCGATAGTCACCCCGCGCCACCTCGAGAAGAAGCTGAGCTACTATAGCTTCGATCGCTTTGCTGAGCATCCTGAAGAGCTCAACACCTGCGGCCTCTCGCTACCTCGCAAGGGCCTCACCTGCTCCGACGTCGTCCTAATCTGCGCCTCCGCCTCACGTGGTGCGCCCGAGTCGCTCACTGCTCTCAACCTCGCCAACAACAACATCCAGAAGGCTGGGTGCGAGGTCCTCGAGCAGATGATCACCTTGGGACTGTTGCCCAAACTAATGTGGCTAAACCTTTCATTTAACCCGCTTCCAGACGACTGCAAGAAATCGCTGTTGAACGCCATGAAAGAGAATCAGAGCGGTCGCTGTCGCTGTGGCTTCACCCTGACTCCGAGCCATGAAAAGGGTTCGTTTGATATCGTGCCGACCCGCCAAGCGCGCAAGTGAAGTCGAGCCAGGAGCCACCCCCCCCAAATCGGAAAATGGCATGAGCAAGCGCGAGCGGCACGCGTACGACGACGTGATTGCAAGATCCCGCAATCACAGGCTCTCAACGTCTCCATGTACCATGTACCATGAGCATGCCCGCGAACAAGTCGAGTCTCCATGGCATGGCACGAACGCGTGTCGCACCATGCCATGTGACTCGACTCACACGACACTGTGACTCGACTCGACTCACACGGACACTGTCCCGGACGGCGTCAGAAGTCCGGGTCGCTCGGTCGACGTCGAGGTGAGCTGATTGCTGCGCTGATCGTTCCACGTTAAATAAGTTACGTGTACCGTCTGGTCCACAGCTCTATTTTTGAGGATAGCGCGGTGCAGCTCATGCGATGCTCACACGCTCAGCCCCCCCCATCAGAGCGACAGATCTCTGCCAGCTCATCTGGCCACTCGCCCCCGGAGAGCGTGCTCGCGTCACTCCGCGCAGTCGCTCCCCCACCCGATGGGTCGCAAGCAGTCGCTGACGCCCACACGCCCCCAAGAGATGCCGCGTGCTGCTGCGCTGGCACAGGAGCCATGCGCTTGTGCTGGGAGGCGTGCACGAGCCCTGGTGGATGCGCCGGAGGGCGCCACGTGGACGTTGGCAGCGGCCGTGGAGCACCTCTCCTCATCGCGTCGGCCTCCACGTGCCCCCCAACGAGCTCGAGAGTCTCCAGGTGAGCCACTAGGCGCATCGTCTCTTGCTGCAGCGTCGTCATCTCGTCAGAGCGTTTCGCGAGGGCCTCGTGCAACCGAGTCACCTCTTGCTGTAAGCGATCGGCCCGGCCCCGCTCAATGTTGATGTGATCAGTGAGCTTGGCGAGCTCATTCGCGCGCGTTGCGAGCTCAGAGTCTTTCTTGAGCTGCTCGAGCCGATGGTTCTCGACGAGCTGCTCGAGCTCTCCAACGCGGCGCGTCTTGAGCGCAAGCTGGCGCAGAGCCTTCTCGAGGTCCGCCTCCGCAGTACGCAGCTGCTGCGCTACCTTCATCGTGTCGATCGCGCGCTTCTGATCACTAGCAGCGTCGGCGCCACTGCTGGTGAGCAGCAGGCCGATGCCGCCACTGCCGCCGCTGGTGCTACCGCCGCCGATGCTACTGCTGCTGAGGCTACCGCCGCTGCTCATGATCATCCCGCCGAGGCTACCGCCACTGCTGCTGCAGCTGCTGCCAGAGCCGCCACTGCTGCTCATGCTGGCGCCGCTGGCAGCCATCATCGCACTTTGTAGCTGCACTGCC
>JWZX01002233.1:0-23527 GCA_001275005.1 Chrysochromulina tobinii | reverse complement strand
TCGGCCGCCGCTTCCCCCTCGTCTACCATGGCTGTGGACGCACTTCTGCTTCCGCGGGCTGTGGGAAGACGAGATGTTTGCTCGTCAGGTAAGAAGACGAGTTTTTTCGCTCGTCAGGCCGTGAACAATGTTGATTGCGCTTCACGGCCTCCTCTCCGCCGCCTCCGCGCCATCCTCGCCGTCGGCGCCACGTTCATCGCGCGTGCTTGTCCTCGGCCCGCACCACTCTGGCACCTCGCTCGTCGCGTGGGCGCTCGGCGAGCTCGGCCTGCACCTCGGCGAGCCGTCGGAGCTGCTCATGCAGCAGTCGTCGGAGGCGAACCCGTTCAAGTACCACGAGCGTCGCGATGTGGTCAGGCTCAACATGCAGCGGCTGCTCGCCGGCGGCGCACAAGACGTGCCCGGCGAGCTTCCCGCCTGGGTCGGCTACGGCTTCCGTCGCGACGGCGTGGCCACACACTTCGACATCTTGGCGGCGACAGCCATCGTAGCGAAGCTTGACCGCCGCGGCGGCTGGGCGATCAAAGACCCACGCTTCTCGCTCACCGCGGCCGATTGGCTACCGCTGCTCGGCCATGACGCCGCGTGCATCCTCACCGTGCGCCACCCGCTCGATTTTGCGTCAACGATGCTGCGCTACTCGCGCACCCTCGCCCTTTGGCACTGGGGCGCGATCTGGGAGCACTACATGGGCGAGGCGCTGCGCGCGTGCGCCGCACAGCCGCTGGTGCTCGTGCGCCACGACGCCCTCGTCCGACAGCCCGAGCGCACCGTGTACGCGCTACACGCCCGGTTGGGCCGACTCGGGGTGCGCGTGCGGCCACCCAATGCGACGGCGCTCGCCGCTGCGATGTCGCGGCTGGACGCGCCGCCGCCGTCGCCGCGCTGGCGGCCCGAGGAGTTCGAGCAGATGCCACCCGCCGCACTCCGCCTCTACCACGGCCTCGTCACCCGCGCCCTCGCGGAGGAGGCCATCGATGAGTCCGCCAACGACGACGACGACGCAGCTGCCGTGGGCACGGCCACGTCCGCGGTGCCGCCGATCGAGGTGCCTCCAACTGCATGGCCGCCCCTGCCCTCCGGCGTGGACGCCCCGGGCGGCGTTACCGGCGAGACGTACGCGACGCTGCTCACGACAGCGGACCGTCGGTACCTCGCAGGGGCGGTGGCCCTCGGATCGTCCATACGCGCCGTCGAGGTGTCGGGCCGGCCGCTCCTCGCCCTCGTCACCGCCGCCGTGCCCGAGAGCTGGACGCCGCTGCTCGAGAGCGTCGGCTGGCGGGTGGTACGCATCGAGTCGCTGCCCGAGCCATGGTGGGGCACCCACCCGCGATGCGTGCGCTACGCTGCGGATGAGAATGCACGGTGGGGCCACATGTTTACCAAACTCCGCCTCTTCGCCCTGCCCAACTCCTCGTCGATCTTCTACCTTGACGCGGACGCTCTGCTCCTGCGCGACCCCACGTCCCTCTTCCGCTCACCCGCCGCCTTTGCAGCGGAGGCAGCCGCGGGCGCACACGCCGCCACCTTCAACGCCGGCGTGATGCGCCTCCGGCCATCAGAGGCCACCTTCGCGGCGTTGCTCGCGCTCTCGCGCGGCAGCCCCCCCTCTATCTACCGCAGCGTCGTCGATTGCACCGAGCAGGCGCTGCTCAACCTGCACTACGACGGCAGTAACCCCGAGCTGACGCCCGCCCGCTTCCCCGTCGCACGCCCCGCAGCAGTCGCTGCAGTCGCCGACGCGGCGCCCGTGGCGGCCCACTTCATCACAACGCGCTGCCCGAAGCCTTGGGATGTGCCTCGAGCTTTGGCCGAGGCCGCCGCCGCTGCCGAGGAGGCGGCGGTGGCGGTAGCGGAGGCGGCGGAGGCCGAGGAGGACGCGGCGAAGGGTGTAGGTGACCCCTCGCTCGCTGAGCCCTCGCTCGCCCGCGCCCTGCCCGCTGGCTGCAGTGCATCGCTGTACGTTTTGTGGTGGCGCGTCTACGCACGCACCGGCATCGCCGCGCTCGCTGGTGGCGCAGAGGACGTCAAGGGCGCACAGGGTGCGGAGGGGGACGTGGCGGAGGGGGACGTGGCGGAGGGGGACGCGGCCGCGCTGGCGGCGGCACGTCATGTGCGCCGGGAGCTGGGCGAGTACGAGGGTTGCTCACTCGGCTGCCCGAACAGCTGGGTAGGCGATGACGTGTGCGACGAGGCATGCAACAACCCCGAGTGCGAGCACGACGCCAACGACTGCTTCTGGAATGCGGGCGAATGCTACAGCGAAGCGGACGGCTCCGACTACCGCGGGCGCGTCTCATCGACCCAGAGCGGCCGCCAGTGCCAGGCGTGGTCTGCACAGGTGCCCAACCATCACACCTTCTCGACCAACGAGCACCCATCCGCCGGGCTCGGTGGGCACAACTTTTGCCGCAACCCTGACCGCAGCCCCGAGGGTCCGTGGTGCTTCACGATGGACTTCCCCAACATGCGGCGCGAGGCGTGCCAAGTAGGCGCTCCCGCTCCCGCGTGTGACGCCTCGCACAATGCCGTCGCCCCTGGCGCTCCTGCCGCCGTTAAGACTGCCGACGCGTCCCTCATCACCTCAACGGCGCTGACGCTCGGCAGCTTTGCAGATGGGCGCGTAAGGGAGGACGAGACGCGTGCGTACGAGCTCGCCGTGCCGCCGGCGCTCGCTGGCCTCAAGATCGTGCTCGTGCCTATCACGGGAGACAGCGACCTTCTACTCTCCTTCAGCCAGCGCGCGCCCACGCGACAGCAGGCGACCTGGATCATCGACTCGATCGGCGTCAAGCAGTTCACGCTCCCGCGCACGAGCCCGTACTTTTGCGCGGCGGCGGCGCGCGACACAGGGTTACCCATGCCGCTCGCGGACCCGACGAGCTGCCACTTGTACATTGGGGTCTCCGGCTATGAGGAAGGCGACTTCAAGCTTGCCGTGTATCCGTACGATGCCGCCGCCGACCCCGAGCCGGCCGCGGCCGGCGGTGGGCCGGCGGCCGGCGGCGGGCATGCAGCGCCGACGGAGGCGCCGGTGGCGTACTCGTGCTCGCCCGGGTGCGACGAGCGCGGCCTGGGTAACCACGTGTGCGACGTGTCCTGCAACACGAGCGCGTGCTTCTGGGACAGCGGCGACTGCGGCTATTTGGGCGAGGCGCGGCTGGGCGCCGTGCTGGGCGGTGCGCGCGAGCCCATCTGCAACACCGGCTGTCCCGTCTCGTGGAGGGACGATGGCGAGTGCGATGAGGCGTGCTTCAATGCGGCGTGCTCGTGGGATGCCGACGACTGCACGCCCGCGCGCGAGGGCTGTTCCGACGGGTGCGTGCCCTCGTGGCTCGAGGACGACGAGTGCGACGAGCTGTGCCACAACGAGGCGTGCGGCTGGGACGGCGCCGACTGCGACCACGGCGAGGACGGCTGCCACGTGCTGCGCAACGGCTCCGACTACCGAGGCTCTGTGGCCGTGAGCGTGAGCGGGCGCACGTGCCAGATGTGGTCACACCAGACGCCGCACGCGCACACGCACACGCATGCCGCCTTCCCCAACGCCGGTCTGGGCGGCCACAACGCATGCCGTAACCCAGGGGGCGCGCGAGAGGGCGTATGGTGTTATACGATGGACCCGAGCGTGCCCTGGGAGCTGTGCCACGTGCCACCGAGCGCTGTCGGGTGCGAGGTGCGCGCCTCGGCCAACCCGCACCGGTTCCACACGCTGTGCCCACTCGACTGCAAGGCGCTCCTCGGTAACGACATCTGCGAGCTGCGGTGCAACATCTCGAGCTGCTCGTACGACATGGGCGACTGCGGCGTGGGCTTCGACCTGACGGCCGCCGTGCTCGCCGACCAGGGCCTGGAGGCCATCTCTCACTCAACCCTGTACGTGCTCGTGGTGCTGAGCGTGCTCGCGGGCTTGGGAGTCGGGCTCATCATCCTGCGCCTCGCGCTCCACCGGATCAAGCGCGACGAGGAGAAGCGCCGCGGCTACACGGCTTCGGAGATGAAGGGCATCGACCAGTACGACGAGGACGAGGCATGAGGATGAGGCTTGCGCATATTTGTACACAAAGCGCCGTGTTGATCGTCCACGTCGTCGCCCTGGTCGGTAAACTTGAACATCGAGGCAAAACCCTCGGATACACAATGCCCTCGAAGAAGGCGCCCCCGACGCTGACGCCGGAGCAAATTGCGGCCAAGCGCGCGGCAGCTATGGCCATGTTCGGTGGCGGTGCGCCTGCCGCCGGCGGCAAGGCGCCTGCGAAGCCGAAGCCGAGCAGCGGTGACGGAGAGGGCGGCGCGCCCACGCCACCGCCGCCACCGCCGGACTCAGCGGCGATGGCGGGCATGAAATTGGACTCGGCGGCGCCGGCATCGGGCGCGAAGGACCGAAGCGACTGGATCGACGACGATGACGGCGACGCCACGTCAGCGGCGGCGAAATACGTGGCCTCGACGCTCACGGACGGAACTGGCACGGGGCACGCGACCAAGCTGCCGAGCGTCGGCGCAGGCTGGGAGCGCATGGTCGTCATCGACACCACGGCCGAGCTCTACAAGAAGGCCAAGAAGGAGGGCACGCTCGAGACGGTCGAGGGTGGCCGAATCTATAATCGCAAGGGCGTCGCCTTCCTCACGGACGCGGAGGGGCGCGAGCATCTGCTCACATGGCGAACGGACCTCAAGGGAGTGACCTTGGGCACAGCCGAGCAGCCGTACGTGCGCGCCGTCGGTGCCAAGCTCGCGCTGCTCGACAAGAGCGATGAGGGCAAACGGATGCTCAAGGCGATCGCGACGCATACCGGCGCGACGCTGCTCGCCCTGCCGACAGGCCACGTGACGGTCGACGGGACGGAGGAGCAGGCGGACGCGGCGCGCTCGCTGGTGGACGACCTCGTCGATGGCACCGGGAACGCGGCGCGCGAGAAGCTCGGCGCGCTGCTCGTCGTGGCGGCGCCGTGGAGCGGCTCGCTCGAGGTCCCGTGTCCACAGGAATGGGCCGGTGCGGTCATCGGCCGGCACGGGGCGGGCATCAAGGCGATCGCGAGCGAGACTGGGTGCATCATCGAGTACATCGAGCCGGAGGAGGAGGAGGAGGGCGGCACCGAGGGTGGCGGCGCCGAGGGTGGCGGCGCCGAGGCCAAGTCGAAGGGACATTTTGTGTGCAAGCACAAGTTTGAGAGTGGGTGCCGCGTGGCAGTGAAGCGCATCGAGGATCGGCTCGCACTGCTTCAGCGTCTCGATGTGTCGGGATATGTGATGGTGCCGCGCGGCTGCGTTGGACGACTGATCGGCTCCAAGGGCGCGAACATCAAACTGCTGCAGCGCGCCTCGGGAGCGTCTCGTCTCTCCTTTGACAAGGAGCCGGGAGGCCGATCGGTCACGCAGGCTTGCACCGTGCAAGCGTCTGATCTCGAGGCCTGCGTCACCGCCGCAAGGGTCGTCCTCGAGGCTGTGCCCGACCCGAACGCGTCGCTTGAACATAAGGCGGAGTACCAGAGGCGCCTCGAGGCCTGGGGCCAGATTGTGGCGGTGCTGCGCGGCGGCGAGCGCGATGCGCCGCCGGTGGCGGACGCGACGAGGGAGATGGCGCTGCAGGCGCACCGGGACAAGTATGGGACTGCGCCGCCCCCCTCGGAGAATCAGACCAAGGCCAACCCAGCCGAGCTCGCATCCTTCGATTTCGACACGTGGGTGTGGCAGTGGGCCGTCTGCACGCCGCTCCGCGCGTGAGGCTCTGGTGAGGGTCGCGTGCACGGCGAGAGAGTTGCGTGCACGCAAGGCGCATGGCGACCACGACGGCGCCAATGACCCGGCCAAGTCTTGCGGCGCTCACTCGTCACTGCAACCTCTGCGACCCGGTGGGCCGCTAGTGGGCCGCTCATAGATTGTGTGCTGAGGTTCTCTCTACACACGCATGCACGGTGTGTGTCGAGCGTAATACTCAATATGTTTGGGGCCTCTGAGAGCGGAAGATCCAAGGCAGGGTATTTTATCTCGGAGGGAGCAGGCTGCCAGCAGGGGGAGCAGAGCTAGCTCCTAGCAGCTCCGACCCTCCGTCCTCCGCGAATCAATTGCCGCGAATTGGTCCTCGTCCGGCCGTCCGGCGAGACGTTGCGCACAAGCATGCAGCTTTTGTTGTCCGAGAGGGCAGCGGACGAGCGGAGCCGTCCTTTGAGACGGAGTGTGGTGAGCGCCGGGGGACCATGTAACTGATGCACTTTTTGATTTGAGATGATCGTCCTTGCGGAACTGATTGGTCTGATTGCTCTGAGTCAACGCCGGTCCGCCTCTGCACTTCGCGAACAAGAAGGCTCTGCGGGACCGGTCCGGCAATGTCGACTCGCGTGAACAGCGGCGGAGCCGGCTCGAAGACGCCCCGGGGCCCGTCGCCCAAGCGCACGCTCAGCACGCCTCGCAACACCAGCCAGCCATCCGCGCGTCAGGCGCGCGTGGTGTCCTCTCCCGGGTTCAGCGGCACGGCACGACGGCCAGCACCAGAGGCCTCGTCGTCCGCCGACATCGGCAGCAGCAGCAGCAGCAGCAGCAGCTCGCACGCTGGCTTCAGCTCTGTGGGCGGCGGCGCCGGACATCTCTTCACAAAGCCGCCCGCGGGCCGCAGGACGAATGCAGCAATGCCCACGCACATTGGAGGGATGCTGGCCTCCTCGCGCCCGTCGAGCATGCTGGCCTACCCACTGAGCAGCCGCGTTGGCCTCTCGCCGCGCGCCGCCGACCAGCGCCTGCGTGTCGTCGTGCGCGTGCGGCCGCCGGTGACGGTCGCGGAGGCAAGCGTTGAGGAGCGCTCGACGGTCGCGGTGGACGAGCAGGCGGCGCAGGTGAGCATAGCGACGACTGACGAGAGCGGTGCGCCCACTTCCCTCCGGTGCACCGCCGACGCCGTCTGCGGCCCATCCACCAACCAGTCGGTCGTGTACAGCCACGTGCGCCCGTCGGTGTTGGCGGCCATGCAGGGCGGTCGCGGCTGCATCATGTGCTACGGCCCGAGCGGCGGCGGCAAATCGTACACGCTGCTGCGCACGAACATAGGCGAGTGGGGTCTCGCCCCGCGCGCCGTCTCCGAAGTCTGCGCCGCCTTCGAGCCGGGAGGCAGCCCGAGCGCCCCTTGCGTCGAGATGGCCTGCTGGCTGATCCATGAGGAGCTCGCGATAGATGTGCTCCTGGAGACGAGTGGAGTGGAGCCGCCCACCACGGCGCACGCCCTCGGGCCGGTGGCCGACTCGGACGCGGCGACCGCCACGCTGCCGCCGCCCAGCAGTGCGCTCGGCCACGCCGCCCTCTCACGCCCCAACGTTGGGGCGGTGCGCGAGGGAGGCACCCCCGTGTCCCTCATCGACGGGGCCAGCTGGGTGGGAGCCCGATCGGCGCGCGAGGGCCTGCTGGTGCTGCAGCGCTGCCACAAGGGGCGACAAGCCGCGATGGGACGGCTGAGCGCGACGCCGTCGACGGTGCACACCATCGTCCTGGTGCGCACGCCGCCGCTCGCGCGCGCCGCCACGCCGCCACCCTCTGCCGGCCCCGCCTCGCCCGAGCGCAAGTCGCCGCCGCCCTTGGACACCGACACCGATTTCGCCGACTCCGAGGGCGCGGCCGAGGGTGCGAGCAGCGCCGGCGGCCTGCTGTGCTTGGTCGAGCTCGCGGCGGTCACTGGCGGCGAGAGCGAGGCTCTGAGCGTGCGCGCGCTGCCGCCCGATGCCTCCCTCGACACGTTGCAACGAGTTCTCTCGGCCCTGGGCGCCGCCTCGAGCGCGTCCGCTGCCTCCGAACCAAGCGCGGCTGTGAATGTGAATGTGGATGCGCCCTTCTTCGAGAGCACTCTCACGACCTTGCTGCACGACGCGCGCGTGCTCCAGCGCGGCGCCGACGTGTCCTTCGTCGCGTGCATCGGACCCGGCAAGGCGGCGGCCGCGCTCGGGGCGCGCACGCTGCGGGTCGCCATCGCCGCTAGCCATGCGCGGCTCGCGCCTCCGGAGCCCTCGACGCCGCGCGGGCTGGCGTCGCTTGTGTCCCAGCTGCGCCGGCAGCTGGCCCACGCGACGGCGGCGATGGCGACGAGCGCCGCCTTTCAGGCTGCGGATCGTGAGCGCCTCGAGCGCGAAAACGCCTCGCTCTCGGCACAGCTGCGGGCGCAGCTCGAGTCCGAGGCTGGCTGGCGGCACGAGC
Source organism: Chrysochromulina tobinii (assembly GCA_001275005.1). Classification (NCBI taxonomy): domain Eukaryota; phylum Haptophyta; order Prymnesiales; family Chrysochromulinaceae; genus Chrysochromulina; species Chrysochromulina tobinii. Next base: position 15,349 of record JWZX01002233.1, on the reverse strand, counting down.
TCGAGGAGGCCAACGCGCGCGCCGAGCAAGCCGAGGCCGCGCTCGACGCGGCGCGCGCGAGCGGGCTGGGCGGCGGCGCCGAGACGGTCCAGGCCGAGTTTGCACGCGAGGCGCGGGTGCTCGGGCTCCTCTGCCGACAGGATGGGCGACGAGAGCAGGCGCTCCGTCTGCAGCAGCGTGCACGCAAACTGCACGAGCGCGCCCTGGGCAAGAGCCACCACGAGGTCGCACGCGATCTCGCCAACATTGGCAACTGCCTATGCGATCTGCACCGCCTCGATGCCGCCGCGGCAGCCTATCGCGACGCGTACTCCATCGACCTCGCCAAGTACGGCGCCGACCACGTGCACACTGCGACCGACTTGGCCTCGATCGGCCTCGTGCTCGCGAGCCAGCGCAAATGGAGGGAGGCGCTGCCCCACCTGGAGAGCTCGCAGCAGACGCTCAGCTCGCAGCTCGAGCCCACCCATCCCAATCTAGTCGCCGTCGAAAAGTTCCTCGCCGAGACGCGCGAGCGACTGGCCGCCGAGCCCCAGCACGGCTAATGCACACGACTGAGGCGTGCGCACTGCGCTGAGGGCGCGCGCGCAAGAGCAGAGAGCCATCTTCAGGCGCCGGCGCGCGCGTGTGCGTTCACGCTGCTACGTGAGGGTGAGCGGCATCCACCTCGCGGACACGGTGTGCACCCGTTGAGTGTCGTTTGTGCAGACCGCGGCCGCGGAGCGCTGCCCCTCCGCGTGCGCCCGGCCGGCTGCCGCGCGGCGCGGCGGCGGAGATCGGAGACGCGCCGCGTTGGACGTATGCTTCCGGTTAGCTCCCGTATTAGCCGGGGCGCTTTTCGCGGCGATACCTCGGTCCGTTTCGGCAACATTTTTAGCGCAAGCGGTTCGACACGGCGACCGCGGAATCCACGAAACGAGCGACGAAATCACTTGTAGGGCATTCACACCGGGTGTGACACAGCGAGGCTCTGCGGACCGCGCCCGCACGCGCGAGTGGCCCGTCTCCGCCTATAACGCACAACAGTCTCAGTCAACACGCCTTGAGCGGCATCCCATACCGCGCACACACGCCACAAAACACCGCTTCTCTGCAACCAGATACACGCGCCTAGAGCCAGACCCCATATTATTCAGATCTCCCCGATGCGCGCCAGGACTCGACAGATGCACTCCCCACCCGCAGTGCCGGGGGGGGGTCATGCCCGGGAGTGGAAGGCGCATGGACAACATCTTCATGGCATGAGGCCCGATCGAGCTCCCGAGCAGCTCTCGAGCGAGCCGCGCGCCGCCGTCACGGCGTGAGTAGGTGGCATGCCCAGTCGACGCTCTACTGATTGTCACACGCCCGCGACGGCGCCGAGTACACGCCCGCCCATCCCTTCACATGCTGCCCTGTGAACATGCTGCCCTGTGCGCCTTCCCTTCATTTCTTCTTGGGCGGCGCGGCCGAGGGCTGCTTATTCCCCCCAGGGGCAGGCTTTGCGCCCGCCGAGGGTTTTGGTTGGCTCGCCGGTGCCGCCGGCGTCGCCTTAGCAGGGGCGGCCGCCGCCTTGGCGGGCGCGGGTGTGGGCGCGGGCTTGGGCGCGAGCGTGGGGCGCGGGCTTGGGCGGCGCCTTGCCCGCCGCCGCTGCCGCCGCGTCGGGTCCGCCCTTTCGGTACGAGGGGTGGGCGGTCGGGTTCTCTTCCCAATGCTCACGCTTGCGCTTGATGAACATGCGCAGCAGCTCCTCAGCGAGGATCCGGCTCATCTCGAATCGACGCGCCGAGAGAGGCCCCTTGAGGCCCCCGGGGGTGATGTTGGACACGTCGACGTTCGAGATCGTCTGCTGGCGCATCATGAGCATCTCACGCACCGCGGGCGGCGAGTCCTGCCCCTTGGCGACGCGAACCTGCTTGTTGGCGTAGTTCTTATTGATGAGAGCATCGAGCGTTTGCCGGAAGGCGATCTCGCCCTTATCCTGCGTGAGGCCGAGCGAGAGGCAGAAGCGGTACGCTTTGGAGGCGGAGGTGCCCTCCTTGGTGCCCGAGATGCCCAAGGGCGGCGCGAGCGCAAGCACGAGCTCCGGAAGGACCTTGGCCGGGATCTGGCCGTTGGCGTCGGGGTCGTACTTGGCCCACGCTTCCTTGAAGTCTGTGATGTCGTCGGGCGAGACCAGGTCGGGGTTGACGTTGCCGAGCGAGGTGAAGTTCTCGAGGATGACGGCGACCACGAGGTTGAGCATCACGAAGGTGCCAATGACCAGGAACGAGATGAAGAAGGGGAGAGCCAACCACGAGCCACAATCCGAGGGCGAGCCGTCGGCGGGGTGAGGGTCGCAGCCGCGCTCCTCGGAGATCATCGCGTCGGACATGAGCGCCGACCAGCTGTCGCCCGTGAGGCATTGGAAGAGAAGCAGGCACGACGAGATGAAGGTCTCGAAGTTGCGCTCGTCCGACAGGTTTTCGCCGTGCTGCACGTAGGTGAAGATGTTCATCGCGAGCACCGCGTACATGAAGATGACGAGGCCGAGCAGGGAGCCGACGTTGGCGAGGGCCGGGATCGAGAAGACGAGGGTCATCACGAGGTCGCGCAGCCCCTTGAGGTTACGAAGCAACCGCAAGATGCGCAGCACGCGCAGCACACGCAAGATACGCAGCATCGTGGGCGGGACGGGCAGGTAAGTCGCGAGGAGCTCCGAAAAGTTTTGGTCGGCAAACGAGACGCACACGAGGAAAAAGTCGAAGCGGTTCCACGTGTCCCCGAAGTAGGCGCACCCGAGCCCAAAAAACTTGAGCACAAACTCGCAATAGTAAAAGTACGTGAAGAACATCATTCCCTGGGTGTAAAAGCTGTAGAAGCTGGTCTCCTCGATGCGGTGGAAGTTGCACGCCATGGCGAGCACGTTGAGGATGATGACCGAGATGACAGTGATGTCGAAGTCCTTGGAGCGCACGAGGTGGAAGACGGCCTTGCGTGGGGCCCATTTGGGCTCACGCGGTGCCTTGACCGCCGTGTTGGACATTGTCTCCTTGAGAGCGGCCACCCACTGCTGCTGCTCGGGCGTCATCGTGGCCGAGCCATCGCTCTCCTGCTTGATGCGCGTGAAGTTGTCCACGATCGCGCCCACGAAGAGGTTGAGGCACACGAAGTTGCCCACGAGCATCCAAATTAGGAAGTAGATGGACATGGGCGAAAAGTCGTTGCGCACGGGCGCCATGTCGACGCCCGTCGCGTCCATGCCCGCGAACATGAACTCCTCCCAGCCGTCACCGGTCGAAGAGACGTAAAGCACGAGCATCGCCGACTTGAAGTCGTCAAACGAGCCAAAGGCCGGGTTGAGCCACTCGGTGGGCAGATCGTCTTCGCCGAGCCGGCGCGCCGCCACGAACTCTTCGCCCCCCTCTTCGGCCGCCGCGCGTGCTTTCATCCGCTTATCGCGTTCGTCGCGGTACTCGCGCGTGCTCATGAGCACGCGCCGCTCGTGGCGCCGACGCGCGAGGTCGAGGCGTGCCGCCTTGTCGGCGGCACTCTCGATGGCGGCGGGCTGCAGCGGCTGTGAGGAGGCGAGCATGTGCGCCTCGAGCGCGGGCTCGTCGATGAGCGGCGCGGCCGAGGGCGTCGCAGTCACGAAGGGCGCCGGCACCTCGGCGTCGTCGTACGCGTACGCGTTGAACGCCGCCACATCGAACGCGAGCCCGGGGGCGACGTACTGCGGCGCCGCGGCGGCGAGGGGCGGCGCGAGCGCGGGCGCGTTGAAGAGAGCTCGGCGAATCTCGCCCTCGGCGGGCACGCACTCGGCGCGCGTAGTGATCTCCTCATCGGTGCAGCTGCCAAACCTGCCCGCGAAGAGCTGCATGCCCATGATGGCGAAGACGATGTGGAAGACACCGACGACGGCCATCACCTCGACGACCGAGGGGAGCGTCTTGATGAGGGAGCCGATGATGAGCTTCATACCCGGGTTGCGCTGGAGCAGCCGAAGCGGCCTGAGCACACGAAGGATACGCAGCGACTTGAGCTGACCAAAGGCCGGCACGACGTCGGCGAAGAAGCTGAGGATCGAGATGATGACAATGCAGAAGTCGAGGATGTTCCAGCCGCTCTTGAGATACGCGTTGGGCGCGAAGAGGAAGTCGTATGAGATGATCTTGAGGGTCATCTCGATCACGAAGAAGAAGGTGAAGACGTAGTTGGCGTTCTTGAGGTAGACTTTGAGCTCAGAGTCATCTGGCACTCGCGGCACGTCGATGGCGAGGGAGATGGACGAGATGATGATCAGGATGACGATGAACGTGTCGAAGGATGGGTGCTCGACGAGCCACCGGGCGCCGTTGCGGAAGCCATTCTCGGGGCCGAGGCAGAAGAGCGAGACGCCCTCGAGGGGTACAGGCTCCGGGGCCACCTCCACCACGACGGGCTCAGGCTCGGGCTCAGGCTCGGCCCCTTCTTCCTCGGGCGCCTCCTCCTCCTCCTCCTCCTCGTCGGCGAACGCTTCGAGCAGAATGGCCACGAAGAGGTTCATGATGATGAAGAAGCCGATGATGAGGCCGGGGATGAAGAACGCGCTCGTCAGGAGCACTCCGTTGATCGCGGCGCACACCTGGAAGGCGTCGACCCAGCCGCCTGTGAAGATGCCAAAGACGGTGAGCATCGCCGTGAAGAAGTAGTCGAAGTGCCAACGGCTGTTCTCCGAGACGCCTGTGGCGCCAAAGATCTGCATGCCGAGCAGGGAGAAGATGAACATCATCAGGAACATGAGCACGAACAGGTTGGAGATCTGCGGCACCGCCTTGACGAAGCTCATCACAATCTTGTACAGCCCGGGCCATGCCTTGAGCAGCCGCAGCAGACGGAGGAGACGAAGCATCCGAAGGAAGGAGATGTTGATGCCCGTGTCCGCGAGGAGGATGGTGATGAGCATCTCGCCGATCGAGAGGGACACGATGATGCCATCGAGCAAGTTCCAGCTGTCACTCCAGTACCCTTTGCAGCCGAGAGCGATGATCTTGAAGAACATCTCAACGATGAAGACCCAGGTGATGAAGGAGCTCAGCCCCTCGGTCAGGTTCTCCCACGACTCCGGCTGGCCCGCGTAGGGCATGCACATGACCACGAGGTTGAAGACGACAAACCCCGTCGAGATGTCGCCCATCGTCTTGCCAGTCATCAGCTCCTTGAGCGCGAGTCGGCAGCCACCCGTGGGCGTGCAGTCGCAGCAGCCCGGACCCGCCTTCTCGGTGCCATCGGACATGGCTCGCCCGGCCTTGATGAGGGCGGTCGTCTCCTCCTGGTTCACATCAAAGGTGGGGTCGCCCTTCGGCGCACGTTCGTTGATCTCCTTTTCGGCATCATTGCTCGCCTGCGCGCGCATGAACTCGTCGAAGATGACCGCGAGGAAGAGGTTGACGACGAACATACCTCCGATGACGGCGATGCCGATGAAGTAGATCCACGCGTCATAATGGTAGGCCAGCATGACGTCGAACATGGGGCCGGTCCAAGTGTCGAAGGTGATTGACTGGATGATCGGGATCATCGCCGCGGCGACGTTGTCGAACGAGATCGTGCCGCCGTCGGGGTTCTCTTGGAAGTAGAAGCAGGTCGTGCCATCCTCCTCGCACACGGAGGGGTCGGCGAAGCAAAGCGTGCCCGTGTCGAACGAGCCTTGTGGGTTCATGCTCGTCACGCCACCACCACCGCCCTTAAGCTGGCGACGGGCCAGATGCATCGCCTCCATCGCCGTCACCGGTGCCGCGAGCGCCTCGGTGGGCGAGACGAGCAGCTGCTTGAATGCCGGGAGCGAGGCGGCCGCGAGGGCCGCGCCCGCCGAAGTAGCGGCGTTGCCAAGGGCGCTCGTCACGAGGGCGGGCGCATCGACCTCGGCGAGCATGCGCTCGAAGGGCGATGCAGGGATCCCGTGCGCGTCCTCTGGCACCCCGGGAAGCGCGCACCGGTAGTGCAAGATGCCCTTGAAGAGCTCCATGCCCACGATGCCGAAGACGAGGAAGATGAAGCCAGCGAGGGCACCCACATTGCCAAGCGCGGGCATCGACTGCAGGATGGAGCCCACGAGCACGGGCATGCCCGGCACGCGACGGAGCGCGCGCAGCGGACGCAGCGCACGCACCGAACGGACGGCGGACATGTTGCCAAACACGGAAGGGAAGAGGATGGGCAGCCACGCGAGAGAGACGACGACAAAGTCGAGCTGGCACCACGCATCGCGCAGGTACGAGTGCTTGTGGAAGAGGAAGCCGTACGCGATCACCTTCGTGCACAGCTCGAACGTGAAGATGTACAAGTACACCCACTCGAGCACCTGCGAGCGCTCGCACGAGCAATCAGGTCAGCGTACACACAGTGGGTCCAGCGACAGCGGCTCAGCCCGAGCATTAGCGGCCATGGCCAGAAACGCCACACACGGCCAGCGGCGCAGCCACCACACGGAGCACCAGGGCATCGCGCCCGAGCGGCGAGAGGAGTGGCCACGGGGCGCGGCGCCGCCGCGCGGCGGGTGAGCGCCCGCCGCGCAAGGGCAGCCTCGGCATCAGCGGCGGCGGCAGCGTACCGCGAGGATGTCCTGCTTTTGCGTGCCGGGTGGGTCCATTGGTGAGGCCCACGCCATCGTAGTGCAGTTGACCATGATGGTGAGGAGGATGAACGGATCGAACACCGCCGACTCCACCACGTTGATGGCAAGGCGACGGGGCAAGTGGTACGGGCGCAGGCAGCCGAGTGAAGTCGAGTGGTAGATCCACCCGCTCTTGCCCTTGACCACAGAAGGCGGGTTGCTCGACGCAAGCATGGAGACAGGTGGGTACACTTTCTCCTCCTCGAAGGCGAGTTCAGCCGCGATGTCACTCCAGTCCATCACACCCCCATCGCGCCCCTCGCGATGCTCCTCGATGACGTTCCGCAGCAGCTCGCGATGCTCCTTCATGTCTTTTTCCCACTCCGAGCGGGTCGTCTGACCCATCTCATATCTGCTGCTCACCCTCGCCGCCATTGGTGCGGATGCCGCCACACTGAGCGCCCCGACAGCCCGGGCGTCGAAAAGCAGCGCACGCGCCGCGACGCGAAAAGCAGAATTGCGAGGCTGTGTTCGCCAAAAAAAGTTGAGAACTGGACTCCCAAAACGTTGGTCTTTTCCCCACACGATTGCTGTGCGGTGTGAAAGTGAATGTGTTATGAATGTGTCTTAAGTTGTGATCCACACTTTTTGTCGTGGGCACACACTGACGTGTCTTGTGTCAAGTTGCATGTTGATTGCTTGTGTCGTCGACGTTTGGAGCGGGGCCGCACGGGCACGCTTTTCGTTTCACGAAAAACGGTCCGTCTGCGCTTCACAGCCAAGGAGGAGGGGGGAGGGGCGGTAGCTTGAATTTCTCAGTGTTAACTTGTAGAGTTTCCGTGTGGCGTGTGATGTGGCGTGTGTTCATCCTTCATCGCGAAAAGGTCAGCTCAGAACGACACACGCACCGCCTTGGTCACTAGCCACACGAAACACGGCCACGCAGCGGTCGCTTCGAGCGGTGTTCATTTGAGATCAGGTCAGTCGACACTAGGGCAGCCCTGTGGGTCGAGGCGTACACGTGGCGTTGCCGTTGGACGAGAGGCACACCTCAAACATGGGTGAGCCGAGCTCCCACTTTCCGTACTCGTTCGGGTAGACCTCATCGACGACCGAGGTGCGCAGCGGCGCGTCGGGTGCGTAGCGCAGCATCACGAGCATGTGCTGCATATACATGCGCATCTTTGGTGTGAAGTTTGGAGTCGAGAAGAAGAAGACGGTCCATTCCTCGTCGGCCTCAAAGTGACGTCCCGTCTCGCACACAAAGCGACCGGCGCGGTCGTGGTACCCCCCCGAGCCGTCCGCCGCGGGCGGCAGGCGCAGGAAGACGGGCTCCTCCGCCACGTCATGGCACACGAGCGTCCCGGCCTCCTTCGCTCGATGGGCAAGGTGAGCGCGCAGCTCAGACGCGCTCTCGATGAACCCGTTGGGCGCCGTCGTGGGCACCGTCCGGTCGCGCGCCGTCGTGGGCGCCCCGGCGAGCGACCAGAGGCTGTGCCGTCCGGCGACCACCAAGCAGCCTCCGTAGCGCCCTCGGTGTGAATGGACCCAGGTCTCGGGTAGGATGGTCCCTCCGCGTCGGAGCCGACTCGTCCACCAGCGTACCTCGGGCGCAGGCCCCACCGGGAAACGGTTCAACTTCTCCAAATTGACGAGTGCATCGACCGGATGCCACAGGATGAGCTTGTTCGCCAGCTTGCACGGCGCCGCCGACATGCGAAAGTACAGACGCATATACCACTCAATCGCCGGCGCGGCGGCGGCCTTGAGCGCTTGCCCGCCGCCTTGCCCGCCGCCTTGCCCGCCGCCTTGCCCGCCGCCCGCCGTCAGCTCACTTTTCCCATCGGAGCTCATCGCCGTGTCCGAGGTGAAGCGAACGTCGTTCACCTGACCATCGCCAAATGCGCGCAGGTTCGTCAGAGGTTCGTCAGTGGTCGTCAGAGGTTCGTCAGTGGTCCGTCAGAGGTTCGTCAGTGGTCGTCAGAGGTTCGTCAGAGGCACTCAGAGGTTCGCCAGAGGCTCATCACCTGGCCATCGCCAAATGTACGCAGCGACGCGAGCACATCGCAGTAGCCCTCGGCCACTCGGGTGCCCGGCTGGACGCCGCTGGGGCCCACCCCGTAATCGCCATGCGTCTCGAACCAGTGTAGCGTGAGCCCTAGCGGTGAGGGGAAGGATCGACCGATATGGATGTGGTGCATGTGCAACGGTGGGTACGCGATCGGCACGCCGAAGGCGTTCACCGCCTCGCCGTGGTACCTGATGAGGGAGGCAATCAGTGGCACTCAGCGAGGCCATCAGCTGGCAATCAGGTTGTAATCAGAGGCACTCAGGGAGGCAATCAGTGGCACTCAGCGAGGCAATCAGCTGGCCCAACGGGCCATCAGTGGCGCCTTGTTATTCACGTACTCCACCAGCCGGTCGTCCGCGCGCAGGATCCGGCTCAGCTCGATCGAGAAGGAGGTGAATTGGCCTGGCAGGCTGTAAAAGGGGCCGGCCACCACGCCACGCAGCGTCGGCTCCATGCAAGAGTACACGGCCCGTCGGTGCTCGCTCTGCTCCACTTGGGTCGCGTCGAGCGGGCCCTCCTCACCGAGGCTCCAATGCTCGCAATAGCCCATGGTATAGTTGGGCTCGAGCTGCCAGTGGCCGCCCGGGCACGCGGGCGCGAAGAGCTCCGGGCGAAATTTGGGCCTCGCCTTGGCCTTGTCGGCATGCAGCACGTTGCACGACTCTCGCATGATGCCGCTCGGCAGTGGCCGGCAGCGGTATGCCGCGTGCTGAGGCTGCGTGCAGCCACCGCAGTACTCGCGTGCGCGTAATGGGTCGAAGCGTGCATCGACATCGCCGAGGAGCGCGCACGCATTCTCGCAGATGGGGAGGCACGCGATGGTCGCCATGCTCGAAGTGCTCAAAGCGTCCGCTTCTCCTGCATGTCTTGAACTGGGCTTACTTGTTAGGAAGGTCGGAGGTACCAACCCAAAGGGACAGACCAACCCAAAGTGCCTCAATGCACGTCTCACTGAGGCGTGCGCTGAGACGTGTTTTGTGCCTCACTGAGACAGAAATCTGACTCACTGCCCACCTCAGTGAGACAGTTTTCTGTCTCACTGAGGCGGATTTTCCCACTCACTGAGACAGATACAGTCTTCCCCCCCCATTAAGAAAACAGGAATTTTAGGCTTGCCGTAGTTTCTTAGCGCCTTTGGCGCACCATGGGCTGGTTTCTTAGCGGGCCGGCCGATCAGGTGCTGATCGTTTGGGGCGTTTTCTTACACGTATTTCTAAGCGTTTTCGTCAGTTGCGTACATATACACCACTACATGTACATTGGGGGGGTACTTAAAGGAGAAGCCGCACGAGGAGGACATCGACGAGATCATCCACCGCAAATTTGCAGGCACCGTGTCAGCGCGTATGCTGGTCGCGGATGGCGGCGCGGTGGGCTTCAAGATCGCCCGGATGAACCGCCGAGTGCAGAGCAGCTCGCCTTCAGCAAGGAGAAGGAGGTGCCAGTAACCAGGTGATGCGCTGGTTGGCGTATCAATTCTCTACAATTGGCCAGTGGTGTGGGCTGGTGCATGGGACAGATTGTGGAGCGCAACACGGATGGGCGCTTGTTCAAGACGATTAGCGGTGAGCGAGTGAAAGTAAATTTTCTCATATTCTATGAGATCGCCCAGCAGACTGTGAAGACAGTGTTACGCCTGGATGACTATGACAGTGAGTGGGTTTTGTTGGCAAGCATCGACACCACAGTCCCAATAGAGCCGGGGCCCGAGCCAGGCGCACACAGTAGCTGGGCTTGCGGACCCGGCCCGGACGTGGACGCGGACATGTAGAGAGGGTGACCAGCGGGCCCTCACCTCTAGCCATGGGCTGTTTTCTTAGAGCCCCAGGGCACTTTTGCTTGCCGTAGTTTCTTAACATCGTGTTTTCTTAATGGGGGGGGAAGACTGTATCCGCCTCAGTGAGTCGGATTTTCCAGCCTCAGTGAGACGGTTTTAACGACTCACTGAGGCGGGAATCGTGCCTCACTGAGACAACTTTGGGTTGGTCTGTCCCTTTGGGTTGGTACCTCCCACCTTCCTATTTCCGTGATCTCATCTCCGATATCTCCTTTGAGATTATCTGCGAGATTGGCTCTCCGATATCTCTTCGTTCTGGCTACTGTCCGCTACGACGTCCTGAGTGACAGTCAGTACCGTCTGGATATCAGCAAGGAGGTTGCTGGGGTTGGTTGGTGGGTTTGGCTCTTTGGAGCTTGAGCGTGAGCGGGGGCTTGTGTGCCGAGTTCGGCTTGCCATGCTTTTCGGCATGACGTCTAAGGGCGGCAAATGAGATTCCCCGGGCGCCCGGGGGATCTCGGTGCCCGCCTTTTGCGTTCACACCTACTTCGCCCCCGGCGGTGTGAGCTTCGCCGTTGAGCGGTTGCGGTCTCGTCCCGCCCGCGTGTGCTCGTAGCAGCGCCCCCTTCGTTTCGATCCATACACTCTTGGAGCATGTCTTGGAGCTCGGGGCTCAGTACACTTTTGAAAAAAGACCAACTTTTTGCCGGACCAACTTTCCGAAAATGTTGGTCTTTCGGTCACCATTCGTCACCATTGAATCCTCGCTTGGCAGGCTCACAAAACGCACCCCCCACGCACACTCCAGTGCCCCCAAACCCGGCCGTCGAGCCCCTCGCGGTATCGTTTCTACACGTTCCTTCTTCTGTTTTTATTTGGCTTGGACAGAGGACACGACAATTCTTGTGCTGGCCGCCGGTGCTCCCCGCGCTGCGACATTGAAGCAGAAACCACAAGACCAGCCCCAACTTAACTCACTGCACAAAGCCGAGAGAGGGAGAGCCGTCGAGATAACGTCGAGACCCAGCCGTTACATCTGGTTGTTCGAGGTTGCATGCACCCTGCAGCTGTGCAGCTAACACATGCCCGAACACGGAAGGTATTTCGGGTCCGAGCCTTTATCTGCCCCGCGAGAGGTAAGGGACCATCGCCTTCATCTGCCCCACGAGAGGTAAGGGATCATCGCCTTTATCTGCCCCACGAGAGGTACGAGGTCAGATTCTTCTCCGCCGCGTATGCGCGGTCCTTCTCTGAGAGGGTGGGTGACCTCAGGGTCGCGAGCGACGCGTTCAAGCTCGTCAGGTTGAAGCGGAGAAGGTCGGCGACGATCCGTCCCAGCTGAGTGTTCTCCTTCGTACCCGCGAAGAGCGATGCGCCCACGCCGGCCGCATGCACCTGCCATATTAGGCAAAGAGCGAGAGCGCACGAGAGAGAAAGCATTTGGTGAGGCAGTTGGTTTCACTAGGGGCGCTCAGCAGGCACTCAGCAGGCACTCAGCGCGCACGCAGCGGGGCGGCGCACCTTAACGTCCATGCCTCTGATGAGGAAGGCAATCAGCACGCAATCAGCATGCAATCAGCATGCAATCCACATGCAATCAGCATGCAATCAGCGGGGCGGCGCACCTTGACGTCCTGGCCTGTGTGTCCAAAAGTGGACCATCCCAATTTCGCGCGCGCCGAGAGGACATTTCCGAGCATCTTCACAAGGCCATAGGAACCCTGTGGAGTCAGTGGGCTGAGCGACCGGTACGCGTCTTCCCGGTGCGCGCCCATGAGTTCCACCGCCGAGCGCACGAAGGCGAGCTCATATGCGGTTAATGGGCCGAGATTGCACCCGAGCTCGAGGGCATTGCGGAGCAACCCCACGAGGATCGCCCGTTGCGTCGCGTTCACAGCCACCTGCTCCACGGTCGGTGCTCTGCGGGGGGAGGCGAGCACACGAGGGCAAGTCAGTGGTCATCAGCCGTCATCAGTCGTCATCCTGTGTCATCAGCATGCAATCTCACCTGCCCGTGGGCAGCGCGAGTGATGGGTGCGCGAGGGCCGCAGCGACCATCGACTCAGCCGACTTGGACTGATTGCGCAGCACGTTGAGCTCGATGGTGTACCTGATGAGGGAGGCCATCAAGGGAGGTCATCAGGGAGGAAGGCCATCAGGAGCGCAATCAAGAGGTACTCAAGAGGTACTCAGTGACCATCAAGGCTCAATCAAGGCTCAATCAAGGCGCAATCAAGCAGCGTACGCTTCATCCACCAGATCGTAAGCTTCGCCGAGCAGCGTTCTCGTGGCGAGGGGTGCCTGATGAGGGAGGTCATCAGGGAGGTCATCAGGGAGGTCATCAGGGGCATCAAGGGCAATCAAGGGAGATATGAACCTCGAGCAAGGTGCCGTCGCCGAGAGGACCGCTCAGGTTGCCGTCCTTTATGAAATGCGAGCGCCCGAGCGCGAGGCCACCCGTCTCGTGATCACTTGTGGAGATGACGAGGGTGCGACCGTCCTGATGAGGGAGGCAATCAAGGGAGGTCGTGAGGGAGGTCATCAGTGAGATGACGAGGGTGCGACCGTCCTGCAACCGACAAGCAGCGTCGAACATGGGCCATCAGCAGCCATCAGTGGCCATCAGTAGCCATAAGCAGCCATCGGTGGCCATCCATTTCAATCAAGTCCCAATAATTGCAATCACCTGCTCTGCGAACCGGAGCATCGCGCCCACCGTCTTATCAAACTCGAGGATCTCATGCAGGTGGGCACCTGGTGGGGGGGAGGGGGAGGGGGGGCGCCGTGGTGAGCGCGTGCATGCAGCCACGTGTGGAGGATGCACTCAGCTTGGTTCCTCATTAAACTGGCACCGGGGTCGTTGGGATGGGGGAGGCAATCAAGGGAGATCCACTCAGATTGGATCCTCATTACATTGGGGCACCGGGGCTGTTGGGGTGGGCGGCCTTGTCGATCTTGATGGGGGAGGCAATCAAGGCAATCAAGGCAATCAAGGGCACCGGGGTCGTTGGGGTGGGCGGCCTTGTCGATCTTGGAGCCCTCGACCATCAAGAAGAAGCCTTCCTCGCCGGCGAGCTGGGAGAGCACCTGTGGGGAAGAGGGGCGGGGCGCCGTGCTGAGCGTGGGCATGCAGGGCGCGCCTTCCTCGCGCGCGAGCTCGGAGAGTACCTGCACGGCCGAGATCGCCATCTCGCTCAAGCTCGGGAACTGGGACGATTTCTCGGGCCATCTCCGATCGATCTCATACGGCATGTTCGTCTCGCTAAAGAGGCCTGGTGAGGGGCGCCGTGGTGAGCACTTGCATGCGAGCCGGTCGGAAGGGAAGGTTCGACTCAAAGAGACCGAGCAGCGGCTTGGTGCTGCGCTTCGTCACCGGCAATCAGCAATCAGCATGCAATCAGCATGCAATCTCACCGAGCAGCGGCTTGGTGCTGCGCTTCGTCACCGCGGCGCCGAGCGCTGTGGCGAGCAGCTCGTCGCGCGTCTCCACATACTCGTAGCCAGCGGCGCGGAGAAGGTTCGTCGGAGTTTGGTTCGCGAGGGACGGGTTCGGGTGGGAGGGGGGCTCGGGGGCGTTGTAGAACCTGGCATCCGAGGGGACATCCGAGGCGCACTCCGTGGCGCACTCAGCATGCAATCAGCACTCAGCGTGCAATCAGCAGTAAAGCATGCAATCAGTGGGCCTCAGCATGCACTCTCACCGGCGGCCGCTATCAGCATGCAATCAGTGGGCCTCAGCATGCACTCTCACCGGCGGCCGCCTCCGAGGAGGACGTCAGCAGTACAGCATGCAATCAGTGGGCCTCAGCATGCACTCTCACCGGCGGCCGCCTCCGAGGAGGACGTCAGCAGTACGGTCGGTGGCGTGCTGGAGGGCGATCGAGTGCTCCAGGCCTCGATGGCGCACGTGTGAGCTGAACGCGGCCGGTGTCGCGTCCGTCAGCGAGGACGTCACCACCAGCCCCGTCCTCATGCCCTTCGCCTTGGCAGCCTCCATCAAGGTCGCACACGGCCGTTCGAGCGGCGTGACCGCAATCTGGTAGTTGTTCGCCTTGAGACCGCACGCCCACGCGGTCGCGCCCGCGGCAGAGTCTGTGAGCAGGCTGTCCGCCGAGTAAGTGTGCGCGCTGCCCACGTTGAACGTGTCGAGGTACAACGGCACGTGCTCGGCCGGCTGCTTGCTCGCAGCCACAGGCTGGGGCGCGAGCACGGTGTTCTTGTATGTGCGTGCGAGCGTCAGGCCGGCCTCGCCGAAGCCGTCGGAGACCATGAAGATGACATTCTTCGGCCGGCCGGCCGAGGTGTACGTGGAGTCCGAGTGGTCGACGTGGTTGTGCCAGCCGCTCGCGAGGTCGTGCAGCCCGAAGAGGACCATCAAGATGAAGGCGAGGAAGAGGATGGTGGCGCACGCGTACGGCTGGATGTACTTGCCGAGCTGGTTGGGTTCCGGCGTGAGCAGTTCTCGGTGGCCCTTTTTCGACTCGTCGTCGTCGTCGTCTGGCGTTCCCATGCTCGTCGGGTCGGATACGATCGGGGAAAGACTTGGCGGAGCTCTTTCCATGCACAAGTCACAAAGACGACCGACGGCGTGAACGCCGAGCCTCTGCTGCTGCTGTGAAACACACGACACGCACACTCTCCGGACCCCCTAGCGCCTCTATCGCTATTGACGGAGCGATCGTGAGAGCGAAGCAGCGAACGGCGTCCAGCACGGTGCGAGCGGCGCGGGTTCCACTACGCAGTACTGTTCTTCCCCACCCCCGTTGGAACACCGGGAGGGAAGCCTCTGAGATTAACCGCCCGCGTGAAAATAGCGCGCGCGCGACCCGATAGGTTTTGGCCGGCGAGGCCTTTTTTTCACGTGTGCGTGTGAATTAGAAACAGGACCACACAGTACAGCGGCGCTCATGCAGGCGCGTCCCCGGGGGGGCGCGCTTACATGACTACT
>JWZX01002231.1:0-17435 GCA_001275005.1 Chrysochromulina tobinii | reverse complement strand
GTGGGGGGGACCGCTCGGGAGTACAGGGAAACGCCTCGGCGACCGGCCCGTAGGGTAGTGTGAAAAAGAACTGTTTCCGAGGAGCACGTTTGTTTCAGGCAGTGTCGGTTCAACGAGATCCTAGTTGCATGCAAGCACACACGATGGGGGGCCGGAGGCACAGAAAAGTTTGTCTTTTGTCTCACCGGACCGTACCTAACGAGGCGGGTAACCTTCGGGCGCGGCTAGAACCGTCCCCCTTCGCCCTCTGGGGCTCTGGCACCCAGGGTGCGGTTCGTTGACCCTGGGGGCCGGAGGCACAAAGTAATATGATATGGGCGAGTATTTTTCAGGAACTTCCAGGTGTACCATAGCCACGACTTGACTTGACACAATGAATGCTAACTTACTACTACTACTATTTTTCGGCAGCAGAGCTGAGCCCCCCAGTGGAACTCATTCAGCAATGCTCAAGAATTCGCCCGAGCGAATGTCCCGTACGGCAACGAGGCACTGTACCCCATTCTCGTCCTCTACGACCTCGCACGTGGGGTCTGCGGACGTCGGCAGCTCCGCGTCCTTCATACCTTCGTCGTCCTCGGTCATGAGGATAGTTCCCGCGCGGATCGCTTCAGTCGCAAACAACCCGTCGACGTTGATGAAGGTGGCGGGGGCGTCGTCCGCGTTGCGAGACGCGTCATCGTGCGAAGGGTCGGCTGCAGTCGTCGCCGGCACCAGGTTGAACTCCCTCGCGTACGACACTGAGAGGGTGTCATCGGCCTGCGGCGGGATACTCGTTGCGTGCCACCAGTCCCGAGTGGAGACGACGAGAATGTCGCCAGGCTCGCAGAGAACGCGTTCGCCAGCAGAAGGCCGTCGTGACTTCACGGCTCTGGCTCCGGCGCGTCCTCTGCAGGCCTCCAACGCCCACTCCTGGGTGGGCCGCAGCCGCCACTCCTTCGCTCCTTCGAGCTGAAAGTGCCAAGTTCCATCATGTTGGACGGCGTCCGTGTGCTCGGGCCTGCCCGGGAGGTTAGCCGCCGAATGATTGTGTCGGCCGACAAACCACCAGATAGCCTGTTCTTGACACACGCGCTCGGGCGCCAATTCAAAGCACGGTGGTGTGAACCGCGGGAGCACCATTGTTACATGCTCGACCAGCCTACGTTCCTGAGCGATGAAGGAGCAATACCACGAACCTTGCGGCGGCGGTGCGCTACCGAGCACGTCATGAGATTCTAGCACCTCGCGATGGCGCTTTTTGCCAGTCACGGACGCCGCTTTTGATTCGGCGCAGAAGGATTCAACCAATCCAAAGTCTTGATGCCTTGCAAGGACACGGCGAGCAGCTTCAAACTTGAGCGGCGCAGCTGAGCGAGGCGATGATCGTGTAGTCCGCCGTGGCTGGCGCAAGAGTACCGCTCTTGATCGTACCCAGTGGGACCGAAAGGTCTCGAAGTCCACATCAAGAGGCAGCGTCGCAATCTTGGGCGTCGGCATCGCACGCAATACACACGTCAGATGCTTGTGGCCACGTCGAGACCTCGCTAGGATGGAAAAGTGACTGCAGCTCCGTCTCGCACCGAACGATTGCCGGTCCTTAAATTTTACCAGAAACCATCTTCACACCCCTTTGTGTGATCGTTACTTCGGCGGTCCAAGCCACACCCTCTCGCTCGATCGGTTCCGAGCGTCCACGATGGACTACTACGGCCAGCCATCATTCTTGCAGTCGCACACAGGCAACGGTGGTATGACAACCTCGCTCGCGCAGGGCATCAGCGGCTCTGCGAAGGAGCGGCGGCTAGCGATGTTCCCACTGTCGCCGATGTATGTATCGGGGCGCAGCGCGCTGACTGCGGTCGCGACGCTTCCGCTCTTCGACCCGCGCGACGGCGTTGTGACGACAGCTGCCCAGCTCGAGCAGCTGAAAAACCAGCAATGGACGAACCGAACGAAGCCTGTCTACTCTCGCGAGGAGATCGATATGATGCTGGGCAGTGTCAATCCCCGCTTGCCTCGCTAAGCCTCGCAACGTGGCGATTCCGCAGATTATACATGGTCTGGCATCTTCTCTCTGTCGCGCGCGCACCGTTCAGCAGACTCGGCTGTGGCCGCTCAGAATGCTCGCGGTCGTAGAGGCTCGTCGCCTGCTCAGTGGTACGGCGCAGCTGCACAGGCGCAGTGTAAGCTGTAACCTTCGGTGATAGCTGATACGTGCGCATGTTACTAGTTGAAAAAGTTCGGTCAAAACGCGCAGATAACGGCTAGTACGTTTGTTTACACGTACGGTATTTCCCCCCGCGTCATCTAAGCTTTCGGAACGAGTCTCAGTCACCGGGCCCTCCCTCCTAGAGAGACCCACTCCCCACAGGCACCACAGCGGCCCGAGGCCGCAGCGCGCGCGCAGGCCCTTCGGACCGCGCTCCGCGGCCGCCGCGGGCCCGGCCGGCGGCCAACGTAGGACCGTTGCGTCGACGCGGCTACGCGGCCACGGCCGCAGGGAGGGCTTCGATTAGAGCGAGGATGAAAGGAAGGCTGCAGCCCTGCAGGCCGGCAGCGCGCGCTTGGGACAGCGCGAGCAACAAGGGCCGTGGGCACTGCAGAAACTCTCCCCCGAGTTTCAGCAGTGCCCACGGCAGTGAGAGCCACGGGTCTTGGGCATAGAAAGTTGTCTGAGACTGAGTCGGGGCCACGGCCAGGCGCCGGCGGCTACCAAAAGCACCGGTGCACCGCATGTACCAAGGGCATGTACTAGTAGTACCACCTACGTAGTATGTACGGGCACCTGTACAGTCTACACCTATGACGACCTAAATGACCTAATATCCTATGCTCGAATCCCATGACCTATCATCACTTCCTACGCCTTAACGCCTACGGTCTAGACAACGGCCAAGTCGCTGGGAATAAAGACGGAAAGAAAGTGTCGAGCTTTGATGAGGCACGGGCGGATTTGCTGAGCGGGGGGGCGAGCGCTTCGACGAATTTCGTGTCCAAAATTGACGCCGCGTCACGTCAATTGCTAGCTTTAATCACAGCGCACACACCTTTCATTGCCAAAAAGGGGGAAACTCGGCGAGCGAGAGGAGGAGAGAAGAGAGCACTCGGACGGGTCGCGGTCTCGCGCCAAGATCGCGACTTCCGTGGTGTTCGGCGAACATGCAGCTGCACCTTCCGAAAACCGGTTCCGAGATCTACCTGGACGGCCTCATCCTCGAATGCATCTTCAGCAACTTCCGAGCCCGTGACCTTGCGACCATCTCGGGAGTGTGCCGCGCTTTGCGTTCGCCTTCGCAGCTTGCTGCATACCGCTCGCTGGTTCTACTGGTACAGAGGATGCAGTGCTCGCTGCTGCGGCACTGCGAGCGTGGGTCATGGATTCACCAGCTTCGAGAGTGGGAGGCCTTCCAGATCGCCAATGTGATGTGGCTGCAGGCGACGGAAGAGCAGTGTGTTGTCGTAAAGCAGGGGGAACTCAAGCTTGTCAAGTGCGCTAAGGATATGAGCGGCAACAGCAACCGCGCGCTGAACGGCCAACGCATGCCCGTACTGCGCCCGGACTCGGTCAACGGCCACGCGGCCTTTGAGTTTGACGGCGCGTCCGTCCTCAAGACACGCCCCTTTAGCCAGCCACTGCCACAGCCCGTCACCTTGATGGTGGTCGCACGTGCGCGTGGCGATACGACGATCGTCGATTCGCTCGGGCCGCAGTCAGGGCGCTTCGAGCTCTGCCACGGCTACCCATCTGGATGGCATCCCTCGCCCGAAATTTGCATGTCGGCCTCTGGCGAAGACTCGGCGCCCAAGCAGTCGCTCCGCGGCAGCACGCGCGGCACGGGCGATTGGCACATCTACACGGCCATCTTCGACAACAAGAAGTCGGAGATCTTCGTCGACGGCTATTGTGAGGCGAGCGGCAAGACAGCTGGCCCCAACTCGCTTGATGGGCTCTCAATCGGGTGCGACCACAACGGCGTCTTCTTTCTCACGGGCTCGATCGCAGAGCTTCGTCTCTTCTCGTGCCACATGCCGACGGCCCAACGAGTCCAAACTGAGGCCGCCCTCGCGCATCGGTATGGTCTCGAGTACTCCTCGGTGCCGGCGCCGCCCGCCAAGAGCGGCCACTCGCTCTCGCGCTTCTCGTGCGTGCCGCGGGCACCGCCCGCTCGTACCTCCCATGCCGTCTCGCAGTAGAGATGGGTAGAGGCGAGGTGCGCCGTGAGCGGCGGTTGCAACAGGCGCCGTGAGGCCACACCTGGGGAGGTGGCGCACCGGGGTTTGGGCGCCCGGTGCGGCGCCCGGTCCCACCTATCCCCGATGGTTGTGGTCGCGAGGATCGAGCGGCTGAGCCGAAGGGTTCGTTAATTGGTTCGTTGTGATGACCACCCGACCACGGCTTCATTGCTTCACGGCTTCATTGCTCGGCGGAGAGAGAGAGAGATGGGGATAGAGCTCGATACAGATCTGGGAATGGAGTCTACGCTGTGATTTGTGCACGTGCGACCTGGCGCGTCGACTCTGTTGGAGCCCATAGGGAGGGTCGACGTCTGAAGTGCAGTTGTCTACGCGCGAGCATGTTGTATATCGTCATACGTACCCCAGTCTGTGTGACTGTCACAGTGCTGTGTGCACCACACGATGCGTGTGGTGTCTCGAGGTCTCGAGGTATGGTAAAAGGTATGGTAATATGCCTTACCGGCCCCGCGAGGCTGTGGAGAGCCTTGAGCTGTTATTTGTTTTTCTTTGTTCTTAGCGGGGGCCCAATTGTAGCGGCCACTCGAGAGCCGCTGCAAAAATCCAGCACCTTGCCGCCGGCAACAATGCCCTTGCTGCGTTCGTGTGCGGGGAAGGTGCGGTGGTCTTTTTAGTTCGCCAGCCGGCGCGAGTACCGACAGGGGTGCGCCGCGCCCGCGGGCGACACGGCGACACGGTTGGACATGTATGCAGCGAGTGAGTCCAACGCAATCAAGGCATACATTTTGCCGATGTGCGATGATTGACGATCGGATCACAAAAGTCAACATACAATCCCGCCCACGCGCCCAGAGCAGCATCGGGGGCAGCGTCCAGGGTCCAGGCAGCTCCAGCGAGCCCGAGCGGCAAGGATCACCCTGTACGCTGGGAGAAACAGACCCGAGTAGCCCCGCGCCCGCCGCCCCCCGGTAGCGAGTACTCAGATTATCAGTACTTCATGCGTGCCGACGAGGGGCAGTTTAACGAAACGTGCCCGCGGCCAAACTTTTTGCCAAACTTGATTGTGCGAAAGCAGTGCACGAACGCAGCGAGATCAGCAGACGAAAGGCGAGGCCGTCGGGAGGAAGGCGAAGAGGCGTGTGCACCGGCGACCGAAGTCGTCATGCCCACAGGTGGTGACAAGTTTGCTGCGGTCAAGGTTGCTGCTGCGCAAAAGGCAAGAAAGAAGAAGGAAGGGAGCAAGAAAGCCAAGAAAGAAGAAGGAACGAGTACAGACCGTTCAGACGCCTCCAGCTCCAGCTTCGCTGGCTTTTCCGGAGCTGCTGGGAGGACGGAGAAAGGCAGCTCAAGCCAGTTTTCGCTGGCCGAGAGCATTCCTGAGGATGACGCTTCTGGCATCCGTGTCTTTGAGGCTGCGTGCGCCGCAGTTGCATCTGAGGAGGAGATGCTTCATCGTGACGAGGCTCTTCTCAGCCGACTGCAGGAGCTCATTCCGTCCTTGCAAGCGGCTGCGCAGCACGAAGTTAACGTTGCCCGAGCCGACGCCGCCGCTCGGCTAGCTGATACCGCCTTGAGTAGCGACCTGCGGCAGCGGCTGATGAGCGCCTGCCGCCGGGCGCGGCGGCCGCGCATCCAGACGTGCGGCGAGTCCACGAGCGGGCCGACGACGGCCGCCGAGCGCCAGCTGCGCGACGCCTTGCGGAGCGCACACACGCAGCTCGACGCGATGGCAAGTCAGCTAGACGAGCTGCGAGTGCGCTGCCGCCATTACGAGCAGCGGCTAGCCGTAGTAACGAACGTGGGAGAGGAGGAGGAGGAGGACCTCCATGATCTCAAGGAGGCGCTGCAAGACGAGGGCACCTGGTATTTTATGCCCACAGGTGAGAGCTTCGTCGTGCACGAGATCTCGATGGATGCGCACTCCGAGCTTTATGAGATCCCTCCGTGGTGGGGCAAGGGCACCGGCCACGACAAGTCAGCAGCGGGGCGCGCGCTACCCAAGATCCAGAGAATCGGCACCAAATCTTTGCTGTCGCGCATCAACAGCAAGGGGCAGCTGCTCGCAGATTCTGCTCATCCGAAGTTCAAGCTGTCGAGCAAGTGGCTTCAGGTACTCACGCCGCGGCTACTGCTCAGCAGACGCCCAGATCCGCTGACTCAGGTCTCTGACCCGGGCCTCGATGGCCCACCGGCACCAACACCTATGCCCGATGCAACAACGGTGGCGCGGCCGCAGCCGCAGCCGGTGAAGCGCGTCTCGTCTGTAGGCAACCGGCTGTGGGCAAAGGTGAGGGCCAAGGTGCTGCTCAACCGCGGCCGCTATTCGCCGCGGCCGGACGATCGACCGCCGCCAGCGCTCGATACAGTGCACGTACTAGGCCACAAAACCCCCAAAGGTTTCCCTCGCCTGGCGGACCCCTTCCAAATCCTCGCTGAAGCCATCGAGGAGAGTGGTGATGAGCGCCACGATGACGACGGGGAGGAGGAGGAGGAGGAGGAAGAAGGGCACGGCGATGATGAGGGATAAGTGGTTCAGATGAAGTAGAGCACAATGGCGACGACGATTCCCGCGGGCCCGACAGCGCGGCGTGTCGTGATCGCCGGAGCCGGAGGTGACGTGCGGCCGCAGGCGGGCCGTACCGAGACCGCGAGCGAGTCGCGACGACGGCGACGGCGCGCGCCGAGACGGCCCGCCGTGGCCCGAGACGGCCGCGCTGAGCGCCCGGCGTTAATCCGTTAAATCTGTAATGCTCCAAAACGATAGGCGTGACGACTCGGACGTCGCGCAGCTGCGACGTCGCGTCGCGTCGTCCCCGGGCCGTTTCTTGAAGCACACCGCGGGCGGCGGGGTCGCGCGGCCGCCCTGGCCCTCGCCTCGCGCCCCGAACGGGGCGACGGCCCGACGGGCCCGACGGGTCCGACCGGATCTTTTCATCTTATGGCGGTATCCCACGGGGCCCCGCCTAGCGGATCAGCTATAGACAGACTCCGACCAGAACTGACGAAGACTAGGCGAACACGCGTCCGGGCGTCGCGTTCCACCGGTTCGACGACGCGACGCACGCATCCCGCAACATCGCCCGCCGCTCTGACATCTCTGACCCGTGTCGCCATCGCGGCCGTCATCCCCCTTGAGCTAGTCCTCGGCCTTGTGTCCGCCTGTCAGGGTCTGAGTCTCGTCTGTGCTCGACCGGGAGTCTGAGTCCAGGTCGCCGCTCACGGGGCTGTTGAGGGGCAGCGTGACGTAGTTCGCGTTGTACACCTTCACGACGACCTCCCACTCGATCCTAAAGATCGCCCAGACGGTTCGGCGTAGGATCTCGACGCTCTCGAGGAGGAACATGCCGCGCCCGCGTCCGGGCACTACGTTGAACACGGAGAGCGCCCAGATGAAGCGCAGCCCGAAGTTGAACACGCAGATGAGCGCATACACCCACCTCTTGCGCGTCACCAGCAGCGGCTCTCGCAGCCGATAGCCGCACATCGCGGTGCGATCGGCGACGAAGAGGCCCCAGTCCATCTGCACGTCCCAGAAGTAACAGTAGCTCGACTGCACGACCGCGCACAGGATGAATAGCCGGTCATGCTTCAGCGACGGCCGGTGCTTTCGCAGCGCGCCCGCGGCAACGAGAGGGAAGGCCGTGGAGTACTTAAGAGCGTTCCACAGGTTCTTCTTCTCTCGCGTGACGGAGTATACCTTAAGGCACTGCATGAGCCGCAGCCAGAAGGGGAGCGCGAGCATCAGCGCGTTCGCGTACGTGTCCGCGCAGTGCGCGTTGTACTGCTCCCACAGTACGCTCGTCGGCGTGTACCCAGTACCGCGAGGCTCTGACAGGATGTGCGTCGTGATGCATGCAGTCGACTGCAGGTCGGCAAAGGCCTTGGCGAGCGAGGTGAGGTAGTCGGCGACTATGACGTGCCAGAAGTTCACGGGCGCGAGCGGCGCGAGGAACGACTCGTGCAGCGTGCGCAGCAGCGAGAAGCGCGACTCAGCGAAGAAGACGGGTGCAGGCATCGTGCCCAGCACGAGGAGTGCCGCGTGCAGCGCGACGTTACAGGTGAGCCACGGCCTCCAGGTGAGACCTGGAGTGGACGAGGCCACGACGTGCACCAGGTGCGCGAAAAGTACCACGCATAGCAGCCAGAGCGCCGCACAGTAGGTGTTGGCTGGCGGCATGCACCGGCCACCAAGCACGTGGTCGATGTTGAGGCCCGAGGTGCGTGAGACGCGCACGACGACGCCCCAGCCGATGACGATCAGCACGAGTAGTACCGGCGGGCGGACCGTCGCGTTGTGCCAGAAGAGCTTCGAGAGCAGGCTCTCCACCGACTGGTCGAGCTCGGTCTGGTATGAGAAGATCATGAGCAGGAGCAGCTCGAGGCCGATGACGGCCAGGGGCGGCACGAGATTGGCCGGCCGCGCCGACGGTTCGAAGAGGGCATGCTTGCCGCTCAACTCCGTGTCGCTCATTGGGTACCGCGGCGCGCGACAGAGCGGCGGCGTCTTGAATCAGGAGAAGGTGCCATCGGATCGTAAATCGTAAACGTATCGGAATCGCCTCGCCGCCCCCCGCATCTTCACACTTTCTAAATTGTATCCTGCTACATGTATGGCTTGCGATTCTACAAAAACCCTTCACACGAAATCCGTGCTGAATCCGCGTTTTGTGTTTCATTTTGCAAAAAATCTGATCCAGGTCGCGAGATGTTAGCTCTCATGCCGCGCAGCGTCGTCGGCCCTCGCCCGGATCGTGAGGACGGCTCTCGGCGGCCCGCCTGCCTGGCTGCGCACCTGCTCACCCGTCTCTATTGTCATCGCGCCCTCGCAGATGTCGAAGACTCTCTTCTTCTTTGCGTGCGCGCTCTGCGTGGTCTCGGCATTCGTGCAGACTGGCACGCCGCTGCGTGGTGCGCGCCGCGCCCCCGCCAACAGCCCAAACGGCATCACACGCTTCGCCAGCTGCCGCCGTATTTATTGCGACGCGACCGGCTCGCCGGCGCAGCTGCGTGCCAAACCAGGCCATGTCTCCGCCTCTAGCACAATCCCTCATCCATTGTTCTTGCCTGTGCTTGCAGCGCCGGCGCAGAAGGTGCCTATGGCTCGCGCGACTGCCCCGGGCATGATGCTCGAGGAGTCGGACATGCTCATGTCCGGCCTGGCGGCGGCGGGCACCCTGCTCGCGACCTCCAACGGCGACTTCGGCGGCTACACCATCCCCGTGATCGGCCTGGCTCTCCTGGCTGCCATCATTGGCATCCTCGCGGGCCCCGTCGAGAATTAAGCGTGCGGCTCTTTCGGCGACTGGGCCGTTTGAAGGCAGGGATTACTCTCTTTCTGCATCACATGACACGCGTGCGAACGGAGGGAGCTATAGAGAGGGTTTCCGTCGTGGTCGACTCTTTCAGCAGAGTCCCGAGAGTGTTCTTGCCACGTGCTGAGTAGAAGCAGAGAGTCTCACGAATCATGCTGGGGGAACCCACACTACTTGCTAATGAATCAGATCGTGAGTAAGCGAAGCGCACCGGCGGTCCGCGCGGGGGCACGTCGCCCGCCGCGCGCGCGCCGCGGTCCCGCGGCGTCCCGCGGCCGAGCCGAGCTCCGACGTTGCAGGCTCCGCCCAACAACGAACAAGGACGCCAGGCCTGAGGTCGGAGGTAGGGACGCGAGGGAGCACCACGGAGCTGCGCCCCGCCGAGCTTACGAGCACGTCTTCGGCCGCCCCTGGTGGCCGTAAGGGGCGTCCTCGGCTCCTCGCACCTCGGGTAAACCTCGGGAGCGTCGGTGTCCGACCACGGTGCGGCTGCGGGGACGGGACCAATTGGACGGGACGGGACGGCCGGCAGGCCGCGACGAGGCGAGGGGCGGGCGGGGGCAAGGGGGCGGGGGGGGCGCGCGCGCGCGGCGCGGCCGCACCAGACGAGGGAGCTGGGGGAATAGCGGCGTGATCCGGCGTGTGCCGTGCGCGGCACCACCACCGGCGCCAGCGGGTCGCGGATCCAGATCTTCCAGACTACAACCCCCCCACGTTTTCAGAACTGACCTTTTCTAAGAATGCCGGGATGTCCACGCTTGTTGAAAGAGTACAAGGAGCTCTCCACGGCCAAGCCGGACCCGGAGATTGAGCTCAAGCTTACCGACGAGGCCGACATCTACCAATGGACGGCGAAACTCCAAGGCCCGGCGGGCAGCCCATATGAGGGTGGTCGCTTTGAGCTCAAGATTGTCTGCCTGCCCACTTACCCACTGGCGCCTCCCAAGGTGACCTTCACCACGCCAGTGTTCCACCCAAACGTACTTTACAAGACCGGCGAGATCTGCCTCGACATCCTGAAGCCGGAGGCGTGGACGCCGGCGTGGACGCTGCAGTCTGTTTGCCGTGCGGTCGCCGCGCTACTCTCACATCCCGAGGCTGATTCGCCGCTCAACTGCGATTGCGGCAATCTCATCCGTAGCGGGGATATGCGTGGATATCGTTCGATGGCGCGCATGTACACGGCGATGCACGCAGGAGGGAATGGCAGCTAGCTGAGAGAGGCAGCGCGGCCGCGGAGTGGAGCTGAGAGAGGCCACCTCGCACTTATTTGGATATTTCTCGTTCTCAATTATGGATGTCAGAGAGTGTCACTGTTGACCTGGGCGCAGGCTGCAACGTTCTGTGCCCCTTTGCTAGCTAGCATGTTTTCTCGAGCAGCACGGTCGCCACCCCAAGTCGTATGATCGCGGCGCGGTCACAGTGTTTCGTATTTGGCCCTATCCGCTATCGATAAGCCCCTTTGACCTCGTTCTACGGCCCAGCTGGACCAGCAGCAGCAGGGCTAGGGCACGTGAACCGAGAACGAATGTCATCGATCACCTGCATAACTCGCTGGCACGCCTGGGCGTTGAAGGCCGGCGCCTCGAGCAACCCTTCGCGCAGGCAGCGATTGACTTCGCTCGCCTCGTACGCGAGGCCCTGCGAGTTGACAAAGTTGAACGGCCCAGGGCCCGCCTTGGGCAACGGTTCACTGTGGACGCGCGCCTCGCCAAAGTGTTGGCTCCCCGCGCCGGCCATGGGCTGCACGGTGAAAGACGTCGGACACCAAAACGGAAAAGGCATGGTAATCACACCCCTGGTTCCGCAAATAGTTGCCATGCGCGGCGAGGTGTGCCGAAGCGAGCACTCAAGGGTGCCGATGCCGCCGCATGGAAAGGAGAGCAGCGCGGCGACGTGCTGGTCGTGGCCACTCGACTCGTGCAGACTGCTCACCACACCGCTCACCATGGGCGCAGCGTCCTCAAACACCCAGAGCAAGAACTGCGCGCAGTAGATGCCCGTCTCGAGCGTCGCGGAGCACGTGCCAGCGCCATCTTCCTGGCAGAACGACGCATGTGCCGACTTCACCTGCCCAATGACGCCTGAGCGAATAGTCTCCCGAAGCTTGACCATAGCTGGGAAGAAGCGCGACCACACTGCGTGCAGGAAGAAAAGGTTCTGAGCTGAGGCCGTCTCGAGCACAATCTGACATCTGCCGCTGAGGGAGCCATCGACTTTTCACACACGACAGCACGGCCTGCCTTAAGGCAGGTGAGCGTGTCGGCAACGTGGCGCAACGAGGGCGTCGCGACGTACACCACGTCGACCGTACTGTCCTCGACAAGTGCGTCGTACGAGGCGTGCAGTGTCGTGATCTCGGTATCAAGTTCGACAGACGTGGCAAAGGCATGAGCCCGTTCAGCAGTGCGCGAGCCGACAGCTGCCACTGTGGTACCGGGCAGCGTCTTCAGCACTCGAACCATGTCGGCGGCAATAGCTCCTGTGCCCATGATACCCCAGCGGACATTGCCATTTTCGTCCGGCATCGGACCCCTCTCATATGGAAGACAAGTCAAGTCAAGTCAAGTCAAGCGAAGGCGGCTGTGACGGTGGCGGTGGAGCGGGTGGCGATAGCGGTGGCGGTGGCGAGGGTGGCGGTGAAGGCAGGGGATGCGAGGGTGGCGGCGGCGATGGCGGTGGCGAGAGTGTTCCCGTGAGGTCAAGCGCATTCTTGAGCGCAGCAAGCGCCATCAAGCTATCAAGGCCTGTGCACATCCCGTGGGCTGCTCTCTGACGTGTGCGTACGGGACGAAATTGAAGCGTGTGCTGCGACGAGCGGACGGACTGGGACGGACGAACGCCGCTGCGCAAGGCCGCAAGCAAGTGCTCGTCGGCATCTCCTTCCCAGTGCCCTCGTGCCTCGAGCCCATGAAGGGCTCGAGCCCTTTTCGATCGCCCAGCCTGTCGCCGTCGCCGTTGGCGGGCATGGTCGGTGGCGGCATGGCCACCACGGCGGGTTGGGCGGTGGCGGGCGCATTGCGTTTCGCAACATACTCTGACGCCCGCGACAGGGGCCCGCACGGGCCACGACGCGGGCGCGGCCGCGCCGGCCGGGGCGGTCGGCCGCCGTCGGCGTCGCCACGGGCCGCGTTAGCTACGAACGCGAAGGCCATCTGAGCATTTGACGCCGGGGTAGACGGAGAAGTCAAAGTGCGCGTGGTCGACCCCTCCGTGTTGTACGACGTGTAAAAGTGTGTCGCTTCACCCAATACTGCATAACTCTTTTACACTAGAACAGAAGGCGCGCCCGTTCGGTGGCATGCAAGAACGGGACAACAGGAACTCCGAGAGCATTCTACATTGCGCCGACTACTGACATGCATCCTCTGGACTCGCTTATTTACCGGATCGAGCGGCATTGGCAGCCGCCGCCGCCTCCGTGACCTTGTCAAGTGTAATAAACTCCTGCGGCTTCGTCCACGTCATCTTCGAGGTCTCCGTGTTGTAATACCATTTGCGGCCGTCATTCTTGACGTACTCTTTCCACGGGCCGGCGACACGCCCGGCCTTACCGTCCTCCTCCAGCTCAAGCTTCATGGACGAGAGGCTCGAGAGCGACTGCATGCTGGAGAGCGAAGCCCGAGCGGCGGTCACTGCAGGGTCCTCCTTCTTCTGGAACAGCTTCTTGATGGAGCCGAGGACCATGGCAGGCTGCTGCACACGGCTGCTGCACACGGGGCGCGCAACCGGCATGACATTGAACGCATTTGCACACGCCACCAGAGCCAGGAGAGCGATGCTTAACTGCGTCATCTTCATGGGAGGCGTCGCTCGGGTTCTCCCGATTGGAGATTCATCCACGTCTCGTTCGAGAGATGTGGAATTTTGTTTTTTGCAATTAGAAAGTCGTTACAACGTTATACAAGACGATGAAGATGATGAAGCGCAAGCAAGCAACACAAGCAAGGCGCGGTTGTGTTGACTGTTGTACTATTGCATCGACTCATCAGTGGAGTTTGCTTGCCGTGATGATAGCGGTTAGCGCTACGGTACCTCAGCGAGACCTTAGAATCGTGGTTCGAGGAGCGAGCCACTTCAATCGGCAACTACAAACTCCTCCTCGACCGAGCCGCCCAAGTCGGCTGGAAGCGGACTCTCGAGCAGCGCCTCCGTCGGGTGTTGCGCACGCACGGCGATGGAGCAGGCGACGGCGGCGGCCGCCTCTTTGAGGGCTTCCCAACTATCCTCCGAGTACTCACGGCTAACAGAGTCTTGAGCCCTCTGCGTCTCGGCCGCGATGAGCGGTATTGCAGGCACCAGCGCGGGTTCCGCCAACGGCTCGGATGGAACCTCGCGCTGCTCCTCGGGCGCTTTGATCGAGGGCGCCGTGACCACCGCCTCCTCTGCGCTGATCGAGGGCGCCGTCTCCGCCGCCTCCTCTGCGCTGATCGAGGGCGCCGTCTCCGCCGCCTCCTCGTCCTTCAGAGCCATGAGCGGCCGACCCCCTACCAAGTACTCGACGCTCACGGCCTCGCCGTCTGCGACCAACGCACCGTCCGCCAGTGAGCCCATAGGCAGTAAGCCACCAAGGCCAAGCCCGCCGAGTGGCTCCATCTCCCACGGCGCTGCCGCCGACGCGGCCGCCGCCCTCTCGGCCGCCGCGGCCTCCCCTAACTTCTGCACCAGGAGCGCGTGTGGATCCTCCTGGGGCGCCAAGATGGGCGCCAAGATGGGCGCAGCCGCCGCTGGCCGGCGATGGCCGCGGTGGGACCGCTTGGGGACGATGGCGATCACCTCAGACTCCACGGGCGTCGTCGCGGGCGCCGCGGGCGCAGCGAATGCGGCGGCAGCACCCGTCTCCACCATCACCACCTTGCTGCTGCTTCTGCGGTAGCACACGTCTCCAGCAGTTGCCGCATCTGCCGCATCTGCCGCTGCTTCTGCCACTGCTTCTGCCGCTCGATGTGGTGACAGACCAGCGACCGTGTAGGCGGTGGCCGCCTCGGCCATCGCCACCAGTGCTGCCGCTGGCTCCTCACATGGCTCAAACGGCTCATAAGGCACGTATGCATCGTCGTCGTCGCCGGGCGCGTCGTCGTGAGCCGAAGCGTAGCCGCCCTCGACCGCGCCCTCGCCCTCGCTTTCCTCGTCGCCGTTTGCCGCAGCCTCACCTACGCTGTCAGCGTAAGCGTCGCCGACATCGCCATCATCGCTGCCGTCGACCTCGCCGTAGTCAGCCTCGCTTCCGAAACGGTCGTGGCCGCTCACACCCACGGCGCTCGACACGACGTGACCCTGCGGACCCTGCGGCACGCGATGCAGCATCGTCGAAGCGAGCGAGGGCGGGTTGAGAAAGAAGTCGAAGCTGAACAAGCTTGCCGCTGCTTGTGATCTCTCCGTACGACTGGTGGACGCAACAGCTGTGAGTGCGCCCACGGGATGACGTGTCGCCTCCGTGACGGCACTTGGGATGGGGTGTGTGGGTCGCCTGGCAGCAAAGCCGAGAAAGGCAGCGAGATGCATCCCTCGGCCAGGCGCGCCGTCCGGGATCGCAAACGGCAAGTGAGAGAGCGGTGTGAGGAGATCGACCACCATGCCGAGTTCGTCCGCGGTCGTCATGAGCGCACCCTCTGCGTATGCCTTTCCGAGGAATTCGCCAATGGCACCAACCCACTCGTGTAGTACGCGCCGCTGTAGCCCCAGGCAGATCCACATGCGAGCAGCGTACGCGTCGCGCACGTCTGATGGCGCATGCGGTGCGGCGATCGAGAGGTGTTTCTCGCACAGTCCGCGGGCGAGGGCGACAGCCTCAGCCGCCGTTAGCAGCGGGATGTTGCCGTCCGGCACCGCCGCGTGTCGCTGCCGTGCTGCCTGCTGCACGTGCCACAAGACGAGGTTGACGGTCGGAGGGCCGAGCGTGAAGAGCGGCGGCAGCAGATGCAACAGGAGAGCCGCTTCGACCACAACGCACACATCGCGCACGGCTGGCTCGTCGCAGCGCAGCGCGTCTGTCGCCCCGAGTTCGACCCCACGCACCATAAGCGTATTGGTCAATGCGCCGAGTCGGCTTAATAGCGCCGATCGGCGGGCCGCGATCGGCGCCAGCGACGCCGCCTTCGCGGACGACGACTGGAGCATCTTTCAGGGGGAACGCACCTGTGAATGAGCGGGCAATGAGCAGTTGACTCCATATGTACGCGGATCCGGTGTCTTGGGTGTCGAGCTTATAACCATTGGCTGGGAATGAGCATGGGGTGCGGGTGGACACATCAAGGAGATACACCCTGGAAGGTGACTGAGCCCGACCGCCGTCGCCCGACGCCCGAGAGTTACGCGGTAATGAAAACGGTTATGCGGTTATGCGGCTGACGCACCGCCCGGTGACGCGGCTGACGCTTTTTCCACGCGGCTGACGCCGAAACCACCTTTGAACCACCAAACCAAATCAGTACATTGTCTTTTAGTACCCATACATGTACCGCCCCTATCCTGACGTTCTGACGGACCTCGTTTTTTTCCGCCCCGGCGGGCCGAGGTGCTGTCAGAGCAGCTACAAGATGTAGCATTGGGGCCTAGAGTACGCTAGTTGGGTATGCTGGTGTGTGCTGTGGTGTCGATTCTAAACCCGGTGCGAGTGGTACCCCATCAGCGCGCATCGTGAAACGGCGATACAAGTACTGTAAGTATGAAGGCGAGCGCTGCATCGCTTTCCCTCCGACTTCGCCAAACTACCGTAGGCGCTCGAGACAAATTGCAGTGCGCGTCCAGAAGATTCCAGACGCGACGCAGGTGCGCGGGATGTTCGCATGTGCCGCCGAACGTTGCTCCGCCCTTGCACGCGCGCACGATACGAAAGTGCCCCAGCGGCAGCGCCCCCCCGCTCCCTTGCCCATTCTCGTCGCATTCTCGTCGCGTCGCGAAACTCACAGCCATCGTGCGCGCAATGCGCAACGCTCCTTTGAGCCGTTCGCCCTCTGGTTTCGGAGGCTCATGGGCTCCCAGCGCATACGCCCCCGAGCCGATCGCAGGCGCGCTGACTCTTCCCCCTCCCTCGTCTCTCACGCGCGCAGAACAACCACAACCGCGACGACAAGCACTCATGGGCAAGGAAGGCAAAGTTGAGGGTCTCGCGGTCGGCATCGACCTCGGCACAACATACTCATGCGTCGGCATCTGGCAGAACGACCGCGTTGAAATCATCGCCAACGACCAAGGCAACCGCACGACTCCATCGTTCGTGGCCTTCACTGACACCGAGCGCATGATCGGCGACGCCGCCAAGAACCAGGCCGCCATGAACCCGGAGAACACCATCTTCGACGCCAAGCGCCTCATCGGCCGCAAGTTTTCGGACTCGTCGACGCAGTCGGACATGAAGCACTTCCCGTTCAAGGTGAAGGCCAAGGACGGCGACCGCCCCGTCATCGAGGTCGAGTTCAAGGGTGAGACCAAGCAGTTCACCCCCGAGGAGATCTCATCGATGGTTCTCGTCAAGATGAAGGAGACGGCCGAGTCGTACCTGGGCAAGGATGTGCCCAACGCTGTCGTGACCGTGCCGGCCTACTTCAACGACTCGCAGCGCGCATCGACCAAGGACGCGGCCTCGATCGCCGGTCTCAACTGCCTGCGCATCATCAACGAGCCCACCGCGGCCGCCATCGCCTACGGCCTCGACAAGCAGTCTTCATCGGAGCGCAACGTACTCATCTTCGATCTGGGCGGCGGCACTTTCGATGTGTCGCTGCTGACCATCGAGGAGGGCATCTTCGAGGTCAAGGCGACCGCGGGCGACACCCACCTGGGCGGCGAGGACTTCGACAACCGCACCGTCAACCACTTCGTGCAGGAGTTCAAGCGCAAGCACAAGAAGGATATGTCGGGCAACGCGCGCGCCATGCGCCGCCTGCGTACCGCTTGCGAGCGCGCCAAGCGCACCCTCTCGTCGTCGACGCAGACCTCGATCGA
>JWZX01002230.1:0-11314 GCA_001275005.1 Chrysochromulina tobinii | reverse complement strand
CGTGGCGTAGTCCACTTCGGCCGTCAGGCAGGATTTGGCGATCGCATCGGCGTACGCATTGGGCACGATGCCTCCCCCATGCGCCTTGACCCACAGGAAGCAGACGCACCCGCGAGGCTGTGCGTCATCCGTGCGGCTCGAGATCCGGAGCCGGTGTCGCGTGATTGCCTCTACCAGGAGTCCGCCCGTTCTTCCCGCTGCGGGGCTTCCCGTGCCCACCCGCCCGCTCTGCCATGTGCCGTCGAGCGTCTTGAGTGCTGCTTGGCAGTCGCACATGATAAGGATCCGATCTCCCCGTTTATGGCGCGAGAGGATGCGTTCGATGGCGTATAATTCGGCCTCTTGGTTGCCGGTACCCGGCGGAAGCGCCCCCCCGTATGCCGTGACGCCGTCCCATGCGCCCCACGCCGCCGCTCGCTCCCCAGTTGCGCCCGCGCCCCACGCCTCCGCATCGTCTTTGCTGCCGTCGACCGCGTACGCGTATTGGATTCCGTACGTCTCTTCGATGGCGAGCCCGGCGGCGGCTACGTGCTTTGTCTCCGCCGTGTCGATAAGCCGGCGCTCCTTGGGCTCCATGCTGATGTCGATGCCGCTATCCGTCGTCCGTCTCGCCTCGGCTTGTTCCATGTCCCGATGACGCACGCAGAGCCGCAGCGTAGGGCTGGCGAGAATGGCCACCCGCTGCTCCGCTGTGAGTGTGTCCCAGTATTCCACCTGGGCGTAGCGTTCCTCCTCCTGTTGTGCCTCGTCCGCTTTCTGCTCGGAGTGGCGCGCACGCGCATCCCCTCCCGCGAGAGCGTGTAGCGAATCTCCGATGGCCTCCCGTGCGACTTGGAGCCTGTCCGCTGCCGCCTCCGCCTGTGCGTGCGCCGCTCGCGTGGCCTCGTCGCGGGCTGCTTGTTGTGCTGCGCGCTGCTGTGTCTCCGCTTCGTAGCGTACCTCCCGTTCGAGGGCGTCGCGCTCGGTCGTCGTGACGCCTTCCTGGTCGCCGAGTTCAATCTTCCGTCGCGCGAGTGCCGCACGCGCCCGGTCTAAACTTTCCGCAGTTGCATGCGCGCGGAGGGCGCCTGCTTCTTGGGCCACGCGCTCCGCTTCCTGTGCCACAGCCTTGCGTCGCGCCGCGTCGTTGCGCACAGCGTCCTTGGCGATGGCGTCACGGTACATGTCCGCGAAGTTTGTGCGGCGATCGTCCTTGGTGTTCATTACTCGCACGTCCGTCGAGCGCCGCGTCGCGGCGGCTTCATCGGATCTTCGTTGCCATTCTCTGTCCGCGGCTGCCGTGGCTGCGGCATGCGTGGCGGCAGACCGCTCGGACTCGTCCGTTTCTCGTCGTTGTCGTCGCTCGAGTGCAAGCACGTGGCGCTCCGCCACGAGCTTCCGCTGTTCGGCGGTCACGCCTCCTGCACATTCCCGTAGCGTTGCTTGGGGCGCGTCCTGGCGGAGATAGGCCTCCGCCGTCACCCCCGCCTCGTCGTATGCTTCCAAGGCCTCGTCGACTCCCCATACCGCCTCTTCCTCTCCGTCCCAAGCACCCGTGGCCTCGCGCTCGGCGTCAGCCATTTCCTCCGCGCTCCAGTCCCACGGCCCCCTGTCGTCGCCTTGTGCCGTCGCCGCCGCCGTGTCGGCCCGTTCCTCCGCCGTCATGGTTTCTTCGAGCTGTTCGCGGGCGTGGTTAGTGCCATAAGGACGTGCCCCCGTTTCGTCGGCCGCTGGCGCGGTTTCGTCGGCTTGTGCGCCCGTGACCGTGACCGCTTCGCGATCTGTGCCCGTCGGGCGTGCCGCCGCCCGGCGCGCTGCTGCGGCAATTCGCTGTCTTTGCACTTGCTCCAATTGTTCTTCCGTGAGTTTCCACCCCAGCCGCCGAGGTGCAGCGTTCCACATGTGCCATGCATCATCCCACGCGACCCTCGGGTCCCGTCGCATGTCAAGTGCCGTGGGTATGCATACAGTGGGGGGTAGTGTCGCCGCGGCTCTGCGCTGCGCGTCGGTAAGTTCTAGGGACGGCCGCATTCGTCGTCGCCCGTCGTCGTCCGCTGGCATGAGAGTGCCCATGAAGCAAACTGGGCGCGCGCTGGGTCGGAACCGTTTAGCCGGGGACCTTCCGTCCGCTTCCTCTGCGGCGTGCGCCCCGTCGGCATTACCGGCAGCTGCGTGTCGGTGCTCCGGGAGCGCCCGTCCCCATCGTGCGACCGCCTCTGCGAGTACGCCGGTCGCTTCGCGCGCCTGGGCCGCAAGCCATTCCGCATACGCCCGTTCCGCGGCTCGTCGCTGCGCGTCGCGTTCCGTCGCGGGTGCTTCCATAGTCCTCGCAGCCGCATCCATCGCGGCAGCCCATGCCCATGCGGTCTCCGCCTGCTCCGCGGCACCTGCCTGTTGCGTGGACTTTTCGGGTGTCAGGGCTTGGTCGGCTTGTGTCGCGAGGGCATGGGCCGTCGTCGCTGCCCTGCGTAGCCCTTGCGCCAGCGGGGTCCCCGGAGCCACGTGCGCATCTAGGACGAGGAAGTCCGCGATGACCCTTGTTTTGTCCCGCATCTCCTTGTTAGCGTCTGCGATGACGTCTTTCGGTGGGCGTGCCCCGATCGCTAGGGGGGCCTTGGTGGCGAGCCACCAAGCGCCGGGTGCGTCGTCGAGCAGTTCTTCAGCTCGCTGCTCGATGGTGCGCTCCCCTTCCGCTAGGTATGCCGCGCGCGCGGCGCGCAGCTTTGCTGCAATCCCTGGCGCCATGGCTCTCGGGCGCCGTCCCCATCTCGTCGTACCGTCGCTGAATTCGATAAGGTAATCAGTGCCGTCGGCGCCGAGGACGTCGACGGCACGTATTTCGGGTGGCCTTTCGCGCTCGCCGTGCCGCTGCGACTGCGCCCACTCATTTTCGTCGGGGTGAAACTGTTGTAAAAGCAGCCGGTATTCCTGGGTTTCCGCTTCCGTCAGCTTCGCTTCGATCCGATGTCCTCCGACGATACGCCCGCCGCGCCCTAGGTATTCGCCAAGCTCCTTCGGGCTGCACCACCCGCCGTTTGGTGCGATGAAGTGTCTGCGTAGCGTGCCGCCGAGTCTGGCCAGCCGCCTGCCATACGTGCGCCCCTCACGTTCCCACACCGGCGCGTCCGCCCCCGTGGGATCGGCGGGCATTCGGTACCGGGCTGTCATGGCGTCCGCGGCCCCGCTACCGACCAGGCTAGCACGCGTGCGGACGTTGGCGATTTGCAGGTAGAGTTGCCAGGCCTCGATGATGCCGTCCTCGGTGAGCGCTTCGCGCATCCACGTGGGGTTCCACGCGATCGGCACTCGCGCGCCGTGGTTGGGTCGCCAACCCCACCGCCAGAACTCCTTGGCGATTCTGCTCGCGGTGGCCACGTGTGCGGGCGCGGTCTCGGGCATGTTGAGGGCCCGGTCTATTTCCACTACGAGGGCCGCGGCCGCGTGTGGCCATGTCATTGCCATGCCGAGGCCGCGCGGCCGAGGCGCGTGCGCGAGCCATCGGGACGTGCGCTCGCCCGCATGCCCCATTCGCGCGAGCCCACGTCTTTTCGCAACGTCGATCCTTTCGCATGCCCGTCGTCCGATCGGGAACGCGGCGCCGTAGTACGCGACGACCGTCGTCGTCGCGGCGTCGACCGTGTCGACATATTCTTCCGCCGTGAGGACTCCAAGGCGGGAGAGCGCGCTCGCGATGCCGCCGCATCGGTTCATGACGACCTGCCGCGCAGTAGTCCAATCGGCGAAGGGCGTCTGCCGAATCCCCAGGTGCTTATAAAATCCTTTGACTCGCGGTACGGCCCGGCCGTCGATGAGTCGGATGGTGACGTCGTCGCCCATTTCCGTCCATGCGCCATCTCGCCACTCGCTTCCCATCCAGCCTGTCTTGTCGCCGTTGGGCACCCCCTTGGCGTCCGCGTCGATGCCGACCGTGAAGCCCAGCACTCGTGCCATTGCGGAGGCGACGAGGAACGCCTGTTGCAGAGCACGTAGGGAATCGACGACGAAGGCCCCGTCATCGGCGAACCACCCCTGTGGTGTACGCGTGCGGCTGACCCCCTTCGGGGCCACAAACTGGAAACCCGCCACCAGCCACTCGACCGCCCGTGTTTCGATTGCCAGAGGGATCATGCTTCGCATCGGTGCTATGGTATCCCCTTGGCCGTTGCCCACGTTGGACTCCGTGCCATGAGTGATGCCCGATCCCGAGTCGTAGCGGACGACAAGAGCTTCATGGATGGCCATGATAAGGGTGGTGACGGTTACGGGTACTCCAAACCTTGCCTCGACGACCCGCTGCGCCCGCCGGACGCATGACTGGAAAAAGCCCCCTTTGTCGATGTAACCGCAGTACCACCCCTTGCGCTCCGAAGCCGCCTCCTCCTTGGTCAGGCCGAGCCAGAGCGCCGTGGTCGTGGCTGCGCCGTGCTCGCGGAAGCCCGTGTTAGATTCCGGTTGAGTGCGCTCCTGCACCGCCGCGTAGTGTGGTGCAACCGCGTTGGCGCAAAGTTTGAGTGAGTGTGGTTGTAGGCAGATGTCGCGTCGCTTGCTCAGCACGTCGAGGGCTTTGCCAGGCTTGGTGAGGAGCATGATGATCCATTGTGTCCAGCCCTTCGGTGCAGCGTCCCGGATCATTTGGACGGCTACGCGTCTGGTCTGTGGGCAGCGCGCTCTGTCGAGGGCGTCCGCGGCGACGAGTACGTCCGCCGCCGTGTCCCGTAGCGCTTGCACGTACCGCTTCCGTGTAGGGGCGCCGGCTCGGGTGATCCAGATGCCCGAGAACCCTCCGACTCCGACGCCTTGCCTCGCGCGAAAGCGCTGCAGGCCGCGGTCGATGTTGTCGTCGGACATGATCGTCAGCATTTCGGCTCGTAGGTATTCGACGAGTGGCGGGTATGCGTCGCTGAGTACCATTTGCCATGGATCGTGCGTGTCGCCCCCCTCCCTACATGTGGCCTCCCGCCATCTCGCCCATGACTCTTGACGTTGCGCGTCCGCCGTTGCGCGTCGCTCTTTCTCGGCGACGATCTCCGCCTCCTCGCGGCGCTCGTGCACCGTGTGGGGCCACGGGGCGGGGAGTCCCGCGGCTGCCATGTGATCCTGCATGGCCAGGGCGCCGGCGGCACTGGCACCCCTCTCCTGGTGCATGACGATACTTTCATCGTGTATTGCTCGGAGCACCGCGTCCGTCCCTGTTTCCGCTTCGGCGGCTCCCGTTCGTTTGATGGCGCGCATGCCTGGTTGATCCAGCCGAGGTGCCGTGCGCTTGCCCGCCAGCGCCGCTTTCGCTCTGCCCACCGCTCTGAAGCATTCCCACCTTGGGTCGCGTCCCTCCTCCACGGCCTTACGAATATCGTCGAGCAGACGGGTGCGAACACGGTCCCTGTCGACGGCGCCCTCCGCCACCGTTTCCTCATACCTTTCACGGGCTTGTAGGAATCGACAGCGGCAGACCTCGCGGAGCGCGACCCTGCGCTCCCTCCCCGGCGCGCTGTGCAAGATGGCCTTGCGTATCTTGTCATCTGTGGCGGGGGCGTCTCCGAGAACGTGTGCGCAGTCTTCCGAGTTGAACATGGGGTGTGAGTCGGGAAATAGTTTCTGTCCATCACACATACGGAGCCATCGGCGCCAGCGCAGCAACTTCGCGTGCAGACGCGAGATTTTAGTGCCCTGCGGCGTGTCCGAGTTGCTGCTGAGTTCCTGTATGCCAGCCACTAGCCCTTTCAGCGCGTCCTCGATAGCCTCGAGGCGTCGCGCGGCCTGACCGAATGTGGGCTCTCCTCCGCTGTTCGCGCCGTCCGCGGCCGCCGCTGCCGTCCCCTCCTCATGCGCGTCGAATGCTACCCACTCGTCCTCGTCCATGGGTGGGAGTTGTGGTTCCCGGTGCTCCCATTCCTCTTCGACGTCCTCAGCTTCGGCCGTGCGTATGGCGATGGTCAGTTGCAAGGAGTTGTGCCCGTGCGTGCTGTGCTCCAGTCCCGCGAGGCCGTCCGCGCCTGCGCCCACCTCTGCTGCTGCCCTGTCGGTGAGTCCCGCGCTGACTAGCCAGTGATCGATTGTCGTCTGCGGGCCTTCGGCGCCCCCGCTGTAGGTGGGCTCGTCGTCGCCAACGCTCGTGAGGCAGTTGTCCGCACAGAGTGTGTCCAGCCACAGGTCGTATTCGTGCGCGCTGCCCATGTGCTTGCGCGCTTCGAGGGTAGTCAGAGTCTGCGCTTGGAGGTCGCCCCCGATGGCGATCTCGTCTCCGTCGGTGTCTGCGGTGTCGATCGCGGACTGGAGTTGCGACCGAACCTGCTCAAGGACGGTCGCCTGACGGGCGTTCGGTGCACCGCGCTTGGTGGGGACGTATGCGTTCACGACGATCAGCTCCGTGCCGTCCGCGAGGACCCGTACTCGGGCGCGTTGGAGCCGTCCGGGCGTCAGGGTCTGGATGTCTGACACTTCGACCGTCGTGGCGTTCCACCACATGAGCACGCCCGCATACGTGTCGTCCGCTGGGGCGGGCGACGCGGCCACGCGCCACCCAGAGTACTCCCCGCCAGTGAGCAGCTGGGTAATCCGCTCGCTGAGTCCTTCCGGATCGTGTTCCGGGAGATGTGTTTCCTGTAGGAGAACAATGTCGTTGTCGGCGGCGAGGGTATGCATCGTGCGCCACAGTCTGCCGTCTGCCTCCCACGCCAGCGCGGCGGTGTTCGCGTGCTCCGGTGCCGCCGCCATGCGCCGCAGCCCGGGTATTGCCGCGGTCGTCTCGCGTAAGCGGACGACGATGCCCCCATGGTTGAGCGTGACCATTCGCGCGCATGATCGGCCGCCTCGCCATCGCCGTTGCGCCTCCTGGATCGCTCGGCCCGCCTCTCCGGTGTCAATGGAGAGGCCCTCCTGCGAGGCGGCGCTTTGCGTGGCGGAGAGCAGGTCGCCCTCCCAGTCCCCCGTCTGGGCGTATAAGCGTTGCGCGATCGCCACCAGTTCTTCGCGCGTTGACGCGGGTCGCGGCGTGCGTCGTGGCTGCCGGCCGTGTACTTGCCACGGAACGCGTGTCACGTCGTCCTCGTGTATGTCCACGAGGGAAGCGTTGCTGCTGAACGCTCGCCATAGCGCGCCTGGGCGTCCAGTGGCGTCCGGGACTCGCCGGAGCAGGAGCAGTGCGCCCGGGCCGTGCATCCCTGCGCCCCCTGTCGCTGTGTTGCGCGTGGCGACGACCACGTCCCCCGCCGCGTAGTCGCGCTTCGAAAGAATGTTTACATCGTGTCCCGGGATGTCGTACGTGCCCGCTCCGTTGTCAAGTTCGACCGTCCAGTCGCCTCTGGACGCGCTGCGAAGGACCGTGCCCGTGGCGCCTGTTCCCCACGCCTTCTTTCGGTCCCCCGTGCGCTGTGCGGGTGCCCCTGTGCGTTGCAGGCGTACCGTATCTCGTGGCCAGACGATCGGGCCCTGCTCCCTGACGTCGGGAGTGAGGCCGCTCGCGTAGCGGTCGCCTCTCCTGAGCCGGTTGTGGTCCGCCACGGCCTGCCGTAGGGTGTGGGTGTCGTATTTGTCGTCGTTCCCCCCCCCTTCTCGGATGTACTCGCGCACAGGCGCCTCATCGAATCTTGCGTCCCGGAATTCCTTCTCGCCTGCTGTGGACTCGTTGACGTATCTTGCGAGTGCGTAAGCGTCCAAATCCGCGATCGCCGCGCCCCCACGGTTAGTGTATCCGGATTCCTGGAGAACCCGCGCGGCCCATGCGATCCCCGGCGCCGCTGTGTCGCCCTGCGGGTGGGCCCCGGGCTGCGGACCCGGCGGTGGCTCCGGCTCCCTTGTCGGGCGCGCCGGCTGTGGCCTCCGTGCCCGGGTCGTCGCGTGGGGGGGGGTGTTAGTCGGGGCGTCATGCACCCCTTGTACGTCAAGTTCAACGCGCGTGTCGCTTTGGTTGGCCGAGGCGGCGCCGTCGGCCGCGCCTGTCTGTGTGGCCCTCTCGGCCCCTCCCCCCGCCGCGTCTACCCGCGGGTTGTCAAGGGCCGTTGGCAAGAGCTGCTGCTCCGGATCCCGGGCCCTCGCGCTCGTGGTGTCCGCCTCCGCGGTCTCCTCCGCGGCAGCCGTGGCGGGTGCTCCTGTCACCGTAGACGCTCGCCGCTCGAGGGCGACGGGCCGCCGCACAGGTAGCAGTGCGCTAAAGTGATCGGGTTCGAGCAGTACCCAAATGGGCTGCTCCCCATGGTTACGTAGCCCGTATGCCTCCTGCATGGAGATCTGTCGCTGTATGTCATAGCCTGGCCGGTACTCGCTCAGCACGGCAGCCGGTTCCCGCACGTCGACGACCACGATGCTGCGGTTGAACCTGTTGCAGAAGCCGTGCACATGCGCCTCGCCCATAACCTGGGAGGTTTCCATCGTGATGTTCAGGCTATCACGCGTCTCGCCCGCCCACCACTCCCCATTGTGGCCTACCTTCGTGGCCGCCTCGGGCGGGAGGCGGCGTATGATGGTTTCGTGCGTGAGCCGGCGCTCCTCGTCGCCCCGCGTGCCCCCCGTCCATTGCTCTTCCGGTGTGATCCTATCGGTGCCAAGCAGAATGGAGAACGCGAGGCAGTTGAAGTTGCGACCAGAGGTCTCCTCCTTCCGTAGGCTCAGCTCCTTGAGGACTTCCGAAAGTGTAGTGCGACGCTCGAGGAAGGGTGGGATGCAAGGGTGAAGAATGCAATCTGATGAAATGCAATGAAAATGTTGAAAATGCATCAAAATGCATGAGTATGCACTTAAATGCGTATGGGAAAAAACAACACCACTTTCGGGAAAAAACAACACTTATCCCCCATATTAGGCAACCGGGTCGTCTTGTCCATCACAGCGTCGGGTGGTATGAAGTGCTCCGCCAGATGTTCCGGAAGGTCGTCTGCATCGCAGCGCTCCGAGTCCGTCTCCGTCACAGCCGAGGCCTCCCTATTATAGGAATGGGGCCCGCCCCCGCCCCCCTCCTCCAACGTCAGGGCCGTGGACGGACTCCAATTCCTATTGTTCGAGGCTGCGTGCCCGCCATCGTCGACCCTCTGCTGCAATCGATTGGCATTCCTTTGCTCCTCGCCGTTTGCATGATCCGGCCTGGCAATCCGCTCCCCGTGGTCCTCCCCGGGTTGAAAAATCAGTTGGGACGGGTTGCCTAATTTGGATGGGTCGCCCAACATGAACGGGTTCCGGTTCGCGCTGCCGCCATCGTCGACCCTCTGCTGCAATCGATTAGCGTCCTTGTGCGCCTCGCCGTTTGCATGATCGGGCGCGGCGATCATCTCCGGCTGACCCTCTTCGTCCTCATCGATGCCCATCGCCGCGGCGAGCGGCGTGAGGTCCATGCGAAGGTCCCAATTCGGTCGCGCTCCAATGTCCGCTGCGAATGTGAATGACACGACTGCCAAGCTACCAGGCTGCTGCGCTTCCGCCAGCGCATCGGCAGCGGCCCCTCCCGTCGGACTGCCCTCTGAAGTATCGTCCGCCCTATCTTGCAACTCGTTCGGCTTCTTTTGCGCCTCGTTCGTCGGCCGCTTCGAACGAACCTCAGCCTCGATCTCGTCAGCGGAGGGCTTCATCGCCGCCGTCGCCGTGCCGTCGAACGGCTTGATCCAGTCGACCGCGTCGAGGAGTCCTTTGAGTGCCTCGCTGATAGGGATGTTCTGCTGCGCGGCCCGGAGCAACGCGTCGTTGAGCAGCTGCACCATCTCGGGCACCTCGGGCTTTTGAAGTTTCGTCAGGAGCTCCTGGAGCTGCTCGAGCTGCTGCTCGAGCTTCGCCTTCCGGTGGCGCCGCTCACGCCAACGCCACCAGTAGAAGAGCAGCACGAGGAGCAGCAGCAACGCGAGAGCTCCAATGGCGGCGCCGGTCACAACGGCCTCGTCCATAAATGGCAGCTGTGGGATGGAGAGTGCACCAACGGCAGCGCTGACGTTTCCGCTACCCGGCGCTGGTGGCAAAGATGGTGCAGGTGGTGCAGGTGGCAGCGGTGGCAATGACGGTGACGGTGACGGAGGCGGCGAGGGGGGCGAATAGGGCGTCGGTGGCGCCGACGGCGCTGGCGAGAGTGGCGGTGGCGAGGCTGGTGGCGAAGGAGGAGGTGGTGAAGGAGGTGGTGGCGAGGGCGGCTGTGGAGGTGATGGCGGCGACGGCGGTGGTGGTGTGGGCGGCGGCGGCGAGGGCGGCGGCGGCGAGGGCGGCGGCGGTGAGGGTGGCGGCGGTGGAGATGGCGGCGGCGGCGAGGGCGGCGGCGGCGAGGGCGGCGGCGGCGAGGGTGGAGGGGACGGCGGCGGTGGCAAGGGCGGAGGTGCTGGGGGTGGGGAGGTGCAGCGGTCGAACATCGGAGAGGCAGCGGAGCAGTCGGAGCAGTCACTGCCGAGCACACAGCTTGAAAAGATGGAACCCGGGCCGCCATCGTCGCAGTAGCCATCGAGTGCGTTTACGCACGTATTTGAGCAGCAGACCAAGGGCGCGCTGCTCGTGGCAAGGGTCATCCTGGTCGCGAGGAAAATGAGCAGCATTAGCATGAAGATGTGGCTGGCACCATGATGATGTCCAGGCAGGAGACGCTGGCGCGGCTGCCACTGCCGTCGCTCGAGGACACGCTCGCGCGCTACCTTCGTGCAGCGACGCCGCGGAGCACCGACTTGCATCCGACCGGCTTGCTTCATTGCGCAAACCGCAATTCGTCAATTGTGTGACGCTCTTTTGCATGCGTGTTTCTACGTGGACACTCAAAAATACATAGCCGGTCGACATCAGAAACAATCAGTCGATCGACTGAAGCACATAACTCAGCGTCAGTTTCAGTCTACAGGGGCCCAGAGCCCAGAGTCCCAGACAGACAAAACATGTAGAGAACGAAGAGGTTGTTGGTGGGGCTGTATCCTGGCTCATAGAACCGCATGGATTCTCGGACCAGTTCACACGCTCCCCAACCGTTACGTTTCCTCCCCATGCGAGCGCGCTTGTGAAAAAGAAACGATCCGAATTTCAACCTGACTCCATTGCTGATTCTCGGCTGTGGTTGCTGTCCTCCTCGTCGGCCTGAGGAAGGGATCTTTGATTATGGCCGATCCCGAGGAGGAACCCGCAGCTTCGGACCCCGCTGAGGAGTCCGGCTCCGCGTCTTCCGCAGTCGGCGTCACTTCCGCGGCCATTCTGGCGGCGATCGCCATGGACAAGGCCGAGGCTGAGGCAAAGCCCAAGACCGCCGCGCCGCCTCCCGCTCCCGCTCCCGCTCCCGCGCCGGCGCCGGCAAAAAAAAAAGTCGTCGCCTCGCCCGCTCAGCTGCAGGCCACGCGTGCTCTGGTGGACGAGGCGGTGCAAGAGAGAGCCCTCAAACTCTCGCGCGCTG
>JWZX01002229.1:0-19123 GCA_001275005.1 Chrysochromulina tobinii | reverse complement strand
CCCGCGCGCCTGCGTGCGGCCCGCCGGCGTGGCGAGCCCGCGCTGCCAACTCACGCCCGCTCGTGCGCGTGGCTTCCTCGCGTGGCGGC
Organism: Chrysochromulina tobinii; assembly: GCA_001275005.1. Classification (NCBI taxonomy): domain Eukaryota; phylum Haptophyta; order Prymnesiales; family Chrysochromulinaceae; genus Chrysochromulina; species Chrysochromulina tobinii. The sequence continues at coordinate 19,034 of JWZX01002229.1, read as the reverse complement.
GCAGGGAGATATGACTGGAATGGGATTGAACTTCGTTGATGGCGCCACATGCCTGACTGGGACAGCCCCGCGGTGCCGCGATCCCAAGTCTCGTCCTCTATACTATGGGCGTGGGGGGTAACACCGGGCACCTACCACAGCATTTGCGACATCTGCAATACGCGAGGTGTCTGCCAAGATGGTGCAGGACGTCCACCCTCGACGGCCTTTTCGACAAGATACGCGACGGCATAGCCGACTGCCTGGTCGCGTGTGTCACTCCCGAGCTGCGTGACCTGATGTTGGGGGGCGACCGGGCAGTCGCCTTGTTACTGCCCGGACACCGCGACACCGTGCGGCAGCGAGACGCCCTACCGTGCCTGTTCACCGGGGGAACGGAACCCTCCGGGGAACCGGTTAAAAAACACGCCTAGGGATGCTGGGGGCGGAGCCGTGGAAAACGCACATGGGAAAACATTAGTGAGTAGACACATCGTGCACACAGACACACACGACACGCCGCAAAGCGAAAGTCGCTTAGACCCTATTTTATTTTGAACAGGCACGTCGGGTTACCGTAGCTCTCTACTCGCGACGCCGCCACCCTCCATCCCCGTGCAGCCCGCGAGCTGGGCGAGCGCCGCGAATTCGTCAAGGAAGAGAGATACGATCTCGTCGGGTTCGGGCACGCAGCTCGCGTCGGCGCTCACGCTGCAGCGCATCGTGTCCGCGTACCTGATGAGGGAGGCACTCAGCATGCACTCAGTGGTCATCACAGGCTGGATTGCATCGTGTCCGCGTACGTGAAGAGCCTGATGATGACGCCAGTCAAGTGCAATCCAGTGCAATCCAGTGCAATCCAGTGCAGTCAAGCGCAGTCAAGCACAATCGACGTACGTGAAGAGCGTGATGGTGACGCCAATGGACGCCCGCTGCGGCGCCCACGAGACGTAGTATTTGAGCCGTCGACCATCTAGAGCCTTCGGGCGTGGGGGCCCGCGGTTGTTCGTGACGAGGGCGGTGGCATTGTCGGCGACGATGTCGATGAGCTCATGGGCCAGAGCCGCCGGCAGCAGCGCGGTCACCGCGTTCATGCTCATGTACATGCCCCACGGCATCGCACTCTGCTTGAGCCGGCGCATCGCTCGCACCTGATGAGGGAGGCAATCAGCATGCACTCGGTGGTCATCAGGGGCGCTCCGCTTGACGCACGATGTCGACGAGCCGTTGGCGATCAAGTGCAATCAAGTGCAATCAAGTGCAATCAAGCGCAATCAAGCGCAATCAAGTGCAATCAAGTGCAATCAATTGTAATCGAGCGCAATCAAGTGCAATCAATTGTAATCGAGCGCAATTAAGTGCACTCAACGCACGATGTCGACGAGCCGTTGGCGACGGTCGGTGCGGCCGAGGGGCGTCGTCATGAACGCGACGGCAAACTTGTTCTCGAGGACGACGCGCTCCATCTCGGCGGCCGAGCGCACCTGATGAGGGGTGCAATCAGCTTGCAATCAGCATGCAATCAGTGGCCACCCATCGCAATCAGCGGTTACATACGTTGACGGGCACTCAGCATGCAATCAGTTGTTACCCATCCCTTTCAGCGGTTACGTACGTTGAAGGGCACGCCGAGCGTCAGGCGCGATCAAGTGCAATCAAGTGCAATCAAGTGCAATCATGTGCAATCATCGTACGTTGAAGGGCACGCCGAGCGTCAGGCGCGAGGTGCTCGCTTTCCGCAGCCGCCGCTTGACGTGCGCGGGAAGGGTCGGCACCGCATGGTCCGCTGTCAGCTCGGCGGTCAGACGTGCATTGTAACGGTCGAGAGCGGCGCTCGCTGCTGTCATGAGGACGTCGTTCACAGAGACGTTCACAGAGGCGTCGGCGCCGTCCTCTCGCGCGCCGAAGTGGTCTTTGATCTGCTTCACCTGATGAGAAAAGCCATCCGATGCCATCAGTGGCCATCAGTGGCCATCAGAGGTCATCCGAGGCCATCCGAGGCCATCAGTGGCCATCTGCGGCACTCAAGCGCGCGAAAACAAGCGCGCGAACAAGCCGGCAGTTTGAAGTGCCTCACCGCGGCCAGCGGCACGGGCGGAGACCATGCGATGAGCTTGGTTCCGCTGAGCTCAAACAGCCGGTGCATCGCGTTGAAGTCCTCTCCCTGATGAGGGAGGCAATCGGCATGCAATCATTGAAGTCCTCTCCCTGATGAGGGAGGCAATCAGCATGCAATCATTGAAGTCCTCTCCCTGATGAGGGAGGCAATCGGCATGCAATCATTGAAGTCCTCTCCCTGATGAGGGAGGCAATCGGCATGCAATCATTGAAGTCCTCTCCCTGATGAGGGAGGCAATCGGCATGCAATCATTGAAGTCCTCTCCCTGATGAGGGAGGCAATCAGCATGCAATCATTGAAGTCCTCTCCCTGATGAGGGAGGCAATCAGCATGCACTCAGCTCCGCATCGCATTCAGAGGCAATCAGAGGTCATCAGAGGCTCACCTGCAGCAGCAGCGTGAAGATCTCGTACGGGGCCAGGAGGGCGTTGCGCGCGAGCGTGAGGATCGGGCGGAGCGCGCGCCGTGCTGAGCGCTGCCACCGAGGCGTCCGTGCAGCGCTCGTGACGGCGCTTCGGGGCGTCGTGTTGGGCGAGTCAGAGGCCGGCAGCCTGTACGCGCCGTGATGAGCACTCTGCTGAGCGCCGTGTTGGTGGTGCTCGTCGTCGGTGGTTGGTCGCCACTGCTGCTGCGGTGGCGGTGGCGGTGGCGACGGAGGCTCCGGCGCGTCCGCTAGCTTCTCCACAATCTCGTCCTTGAGCTTTGGATCTGACTTTGGCTCCTCGGGCACGGCCACTGACGAAACGCTCTCCTCTGACGAAACGCTCGGCCGAAACGGCCGAAACGGCTCCTCGGGCACGGCCACTGACGAAACGCACTCCTCTGACGAAACGCTCGGACGAAACGGCCGAAACGGCGCCTCGGGCACGGCCGGGCACATCGCGTCCGAATCCTCAGGTAGCGCTGATCTGGCTCTGATGGGCTCTGATGGCCCCTGAGTGCCTCTGATTGCCTCGGACCGCTCCTCGAAATCCTCAAGCAGCGCCTCGAGTAGGACGCTGCTCATCGCGATGCCGTCGCCGACTGCATGGTGGCAACGGAAGACCAGAGCGGTGCCTCCATCGCAGTCGAGCAGCTCGACACACCAGAGGGGCCGATCGCGAGGCAACGGCTCCGAGAACCGGCGGCCGAGCCACGCTTGCAGCGCCACCTCGTCGAGCGCTGTCTTGAGCGCTGCCTCGCATGCCCCTTCGCCTACCGCCTCGCCGATGTGACGGCGCACGTCGAAGTCTGGGTCGATGGCCCATACGTAGCCTGTCGGGCTGCGCCGATCTCGTTGGAGGAGCTGCGAGAACCGACCAAGCGCGGGATGCCCGATGATCCGCTCTTGGACGAGCTCGGTCACGCGGTCGAGCTTGAGGCGAGGTGCCTCGAAGACGAGCACTGCGTTGACGATCATGGGCTGCGTCGGCGTATCACAGAGCCAGATGCGATCCTTGGGAGCCATCGGCGACACAGATTTCGAGCTCCCACACCTCCAAATGAGCTGAAGCCCGAGCCCTACGGGCAACCACGCAAGAGCGGTGGCCAAGCAGACGAGGTAGAAGGATAAGCACGTGTAAATGACCGCGAATGCAAGGACGAAAGCGACGAGCAGGGTGTGGCCTGGCGGCTCAACGTCGGCGAGCGTGAGAGGCCGAGCCTTTGCAAGCAGAGGCGTCTCGATGGCCGACATCGACACTTACTTCCACGCTCCCGCCAGCGTCGTATTCGCGTCGGCCGGGGTGGATTGCCTTCGAGCTTCGTGCGGAAAGCAGTGTGAATAGACTGTGAATGCACATTAGGCGAGAAGTATGGTAGTTGCGTCCGCGAGAACGACGGCTGCCGAGATAGGGGTGTGTCAGTGACGGCTTCGCTATAATATGTCTTCTTCTTCATTGGCCGACCCAAAGAGCACCATACAACCCCTGCTCAGTCTGAGATGCCACATCCCGAACTTGTAAGCACCAGCAGCTTGCGACCACGCTGTTGGGAGCTGTGTGGGCCTTGTGGGGAGATCACTCCACCGCCGCCACCCTTTCGAGCTCCTGCCTCGCCTTGTCGTCCGCCGCCTCGGCGCCCTTGTCGGCCTCCTTCCTCGCCTTCTCAGCCGCATCCCCAGTGGCCTCCGACCCTTTTTTGGAAGTCCCTTTCAACTTCGTCGAGAAGAGTTTCGGGATGCGCGACGTTATCCGGAGCCCCCCTCGGCTAGGCAACGGCGCCGACTCGGCAACGGCCGGCCGGGCAGGCGAGGCGAGGGGCGCCTCGCCCGCCTGCGCGGCAGCAAGCGCCGCAAGCGCCGCCTCCCGCCCCGAAGCGTATTTCTTCACCGGGCTCGCCGCCGGAGCTTCCTCGTCCCCGTGGGCCTCAGCGTCGGCAGCCGCAGAGCCCTCCATGGTCAGTTTCGTCACTTGTGAGGCGCCGCGCGTGAGTCGTCGGCCGAGGCGTCTACCGGGCGCGGGTGCCTCCTTGCCGGCCGCGGCCGTTTGAGAGCCCGCCTCCTTGGGCTCCTTGAGCGCCTTGCGTCGCGCGATCGCCTCCGTCAGCGCCTTCAGGCGCTTCGCCTTCGCCTCGGGGTCTGCGCGCCCGTCGACGCTGCCGCCTTGTTGAGCCGCCGCCTCCTCGCTCGCAAGGATCTCGTCGAGCGCCTCCGGATCGAGCGCCCCGAGCACACGCGTCGCCACTTGCTTCACCTCGTCTACCTCGTCCGGATCGGCACACATCAGCACGATCTTTTCCCCGACTCGTTGTAGCAAGGCCGGATCGAGTGTGCCCAAGTACTCGAGCGCGGCGACACGCATGCGCCAGTCGTCGTCGTCGAGCCTCTGAGCAACCGCGGCCAGCGTGCCTGGAAAGAGATCGTCCACAGCGAGATCGCTGAGCAGCCTCATGGTCACGAGCTTGTTCGGAAGGTACTCCTCCGAGTTGCGCACGATCCCGAGCAAGCTTTTGGCGTGCGGCGAGAGCGCGCTGCGGCGCTCTTTGGGCGAGTCGAGCTCAAGGACCCAGCGCAGCGCCTGCGATCGCTCACGTGGGTTGGGAGAGCCGATGTTCTCCGCCATGACACAGAGGAGCTCGTCCTCCGCAGAGGACCGTGTTAGATGTGCTCAGCGAACGACAAGTTCGATTTCACAAGAGACGAAACTGAAACCGTTGAACCGAACAAACGGTGCTACTGTCAGTGTGGAAGCACCTACTTCGTCTCTCCTTGCCGCCCGGCCGCCGCCACCACCTCGACGATCTGGTCCAGCGTCGCGCTCACCTTGATCGCCTTGCGTTCCGAGTGCGAAGCCGAAGCGGTGTGGCCGGCGGCGCGCAACGCTTCGATGAGGACAGCCAGGGGTGGCTGTCGCAGCCCGCGTGCCGCGAGGCTGCGCTGCACCTCGCCCAGGTGATAGAAGAGGAGCGCGCCGCCCATCTCGGCACGCGCCTCTTCACCCATCAGTCGCAGCAGCTGCTCCGCGTCGTCCCACCCGCGAGTAGCAGCCTCCTCCTCCATTGCATGCACGAACGCTTCGTCATGCATCGGTCCGCTCCACATGGGCCCCGCCACGTCCACCCCCGCGGCGCCGCAGTCGATGGCGGCGCATTTGGGCCGGAGCGCACCTGATGAAGGGGGCAATCAGCATGCAATCAGTCAAATGCGCCGCAGGACTGCGCTGTATTTGGGCCGGAGCACACCTGCCGCGTCGCCCAGCGCGACGCTCGGCACCTTCCACAGCTGCCCACAGGCTCGGCACCTGGCCACGTGGCTCAAGCTCTCGTACGCGTCCGCGGGCGGCCGCTTCGGCTTCGTCAATTGCAGCATCACTCGGAAGGATGAGGACGGGCGGTCAAAGTACGAAAAGATGGGACGCGCGTGCAGGTTGCGCTGCGCCGCCTCGCGCCACGCGGCACCCAGCAGCAAGCGCAGCCCCTGCTCATTGCACGACGGGTGGTACTTGGCGACGGCCGCGTACCCCGACATCACCTTGTGCGCGTTGTGGCCTGCGGTACAGCGCGAGTCCGTTGCGCATAGGTAGAGCAGCCCACCAGTGGCGACGGCCCACCACGCCTCGGCGGTATGCGGCTGGCCCGTCCCGAAAGCGTCGCAGTCTACAAAGTCGTAGCGCTCGCCACTGAGGCGTGCACGAAAGTACATGTCGATGGCATCCTCGGCCGTCAGCTGCACGACGCCCTTGGAGATGAGCGGCGCGAGGTTTGCCGAAAGCGGATGGTCACCCTTCATGAGCTCATTCGCGTGGACCAGGCCGACATTCGAGACCTCGGTGGCATAGCGCAGGCTTCGGACGCCCGACCCGGCCATCGCATCCAGCACCCGGAGCGGCGCGCCACCCTCCTGTGCGCGCTCGCGCCCCAGCACGGCGAGCGCCAGAACGCCGAGGTCGCGGATGATGCGTGAGGACGGGTTGTAGAAGAGTGACCCGACGGAGAAGGACACACCTCGCTCGGTAGTGGTCGGCGCGCCGCCCGCGGCGCTCATCGAGGGAGTGATGAGCCGCATTGCGTGTGGTGAGGAATTTGGCTCTATTTGTTGTACGTTTCCTTGACTCGCCTTTTACATTCGGAGGTGGCTCCCGTGCTTGGGGCGGAGGTGTGTGCTTTTTCACAGCTCTGCAAAAGCACATGAAAGCAAAACTCGCCGCCACATGGCCGACATGGCCGAAGGCTGCAAACGCGTCCGCGTGCGTGGGCGTGAGGGCGAGGAAGTTGTGTGGTCGCGCAAGGCAGCGCGGCGAGCAGGAAGACTCAATGATTGGCTCGACGACCTTGATCCGTCAGAGGACGACATATTCCCCGTCGAGGAGACGGCCGCAACGGTGCTGCGCACGCTCGGGGCGATGTGCGACGACAATTGGTCAGCCTCATACCTCGACGAGTGCTCGCTCCATGAGCTAGCTACTCTCATCGAGGGTGCCAGCAATCTCCTCGCAGAGCAGGCGCTCGAGTACGCTCAGGTTGCGTTTGCCTGTCAATTGGGCGACAAACGTGCCAACGAGCTGCGTGAGCTGCTCGGTGCAGTGGACGACTTTGAGAGCGACGAGGAGCGCGCAGCAGCGCTCGCTGAGCCGCCGTTCACGCCGGACAGTCCCACGTCGCAGCATGCCGCCGCGGGGGCGCCTGCTTTGGCCGTGAACGACGACGCCGCGGAAGCCGCGATGGCCAAGGTTGGCATGGGCACGCTGATAGAGCTCAAGGGTGTCAACCGAGCGTGGCGTGCGCTCGGACGCCGAGAGCTCTGCTCGCGGCTGTGCGGCCGCAAAGGGCACGCTGACCCTCGGCAGCTGGACGAGATCACGGAGCTCCACGTGGAGCTGCTCATCGAAGCCGGCCGGCCGTGGGAGGCAGCGAGGGCGGGACGGCTGGTACCCCACCTGGAGCAGCTCACAGGGTATGGCTTTGTGGTGGACGTGGCCGCAGTCCGAAAGGTCAATCTGGACGACGATGGCGGCGAGGAGGAAGAGGAGGAAGAGGAAGAGGAACATCGTTTGCTGTCTGCTGCGGTCCAGGCTGCTCTGAGGCACTGCTGCACGGGCGAGGGCGAGCCGCCACGTGCGTTGCTGCTCGCAGCCGTCGCCTGCGCTGGCTCCGGCAGTGTCTGTGGCATCCCGGTGGAGGCGATGCGCGCTGATACTTTGGCTGAGCTCGACCTGTATGATGCCTGGACTGGTCCTGAGGGCGCCGCGCTCATTGCTTACCTCGTGCCTGTCATGGGCGCGCTGACGGAGGTACGCTGAGCTCAGCTGTGCTCCCTCAGCCCAGATGTGCTCCCTCTTGCACTGACATCTGGAGGTCCCTCATGCATAGGTGAACTTGGATGGGTTTGCTCTCCCTGTCCAAGAAGCTCAAAGGCACCGACCCCGTCGAGATGCTCGACCTCTCGGGCAAGAAACTTGGCGGTGCCTCTGCGGTTGTGATTGCCTCCTTGATCAGCGTCAATGGCGGGCTGACGGCCCTGGATATGTCCTTCAACGACATGGGCGAGGAAGGGAAGGCCTTGATTCGTTTCGCAGCGCAAGGAAAGGCTGGGTTTAATCTGCATCTGTGAGCTGCATCCGGGATCTGTGATGCGTACGTGAGCGCGTGCTGCGTCTGTTAAAGGGTGCTTGGAGAGAGCACCCTTTTTCGTTTCAGATGCATCGCTGGTGCGTGTTGGGCCCGGCAGGGCGTTGGTGGGAGGAGGCAGGAGACAGCGGCGCCAGCGGCGCCGGCGGCGCGCCAGCTCGACGACGGCCTTTCCTCTGCCGAGGAGGAGCGGGAGGAGCCTCGGGTATGCGTGTTGTACGTGTGTCAGCCGCGGTCCACTCGCCAGCCAGGCGAGGTGGCTCCGCGATCCTCTTGCCTGCCAGGCGAGGTGCAGGTGGTTGTATGATGTATGTGTGTTTGTGCTGTGTCCATCACGGTGCGTCCACGCGCCAGACACCGTGTCTGTGAGCGCGGTACGCGTTTCACCTCGCGAGCATGAAGCGAGGGTGAACGCGAGCGAGGTGTGAATCTTCACAGTGCGCGATTTCGTCATGTATCATTCATGAAAATGATGCCGGACACATTTCATGCACGCTCTTGTCTACATCATCCTTGAAGGTCTGCTGAGCCGCCGCGAATTGGGCCAGCGCATCGTGTTGCCATCGGCGGCAGCCGTTGCCGCAGCACCACTCGCGCAGTTCCCCAGTCATGCCGCTGCCACCAATAGCGCCACGCTGCCCTACACCTCCGAATCGGTGCCAGGGGTGACGTCGAGTGACCGTCGCCAATATGCCATGGTGACGCTGGCTAATGGCATGCGTGGGCTCGTCTGCTGCGATGAAGCTTATGCGCGATGTGAGCTGGCCGTGACAGTTCCATGTGGCTCGCTCGACGATCCGATCGGCCTGGAAGGGCTTGCGCATCTGGCTGAACACATAACTCTCGCGAGCGACCCTACAGGGATCAATGCATTCATCGACGAGCGGCAGGGCGATTTGAACGCCTTCACCGGCGAGCGCACAACGTCCTTCTACGGCACCTTTGGATTGCTGAAGACGATCAAGCGCGGCACGTCGGCGAGCACAGCAGAGAGTGAGGCGCAGGCAGCGTACCTCGACGACATCAAGCAGGGGTGCCGGAAATTCGCCGCACTCTTCGGCCCTTTGGTCGGCGACAAGAGCGCCGTGGTCGCCCAGGAGGTCCTGCGGGTCGATGCCGAGCTTGTCGACATCGTCGAGCGACCCTCGCGTGCCCTGATCGAGATCGCGGCGCTCAAGGCCCGCGCGGCGCCCGAGTCGGCATGGAGCCGTCTCGGGCGAGGCGGCCGCTCGACGCTTCGCGCCGAGACGCCCGAGCAGGCTCGCACGCTGAGCGCCCAGGTCGCGTCCTTGCGTGAGGACCGTTACCGTCCTGAGGGAGTGCGCTTCGCGGTGGTGACGCCACTCCCCCTCGCGCAAACCGTGCCTCAGATCGCCGAGTCGTTTGGCAGTAGCTTCCCCCCCTCGATGGCCCCCTCGATGCCCCCTTCGAGCGCTGCCTCCGCGGCGCGCACCCCGACTGCACGCGCACGCACGACCTCGCTTCAGACGGCGCCCTTTCCGGATTTGGGTCGCGTCTCGGGCGGCGCGATGGCGATCAAGCGCCCGGGACAGCGCGCGCTCCTGGTCCTCTCGTGGGAGGTGCTCATCGAAGATGCGCTGGCCGAGGCGCGCCGGAAGCCCCTCGACCTGCTGGGCCACACACTCACCGAGCCGCACGCGCACTCGCTGGCTGCGTTGCTGCGAGCGCGCGGCCTCGCACCCCTCGCACTCGAGCTCGAGCCCGTGGTCACCGCAAAGACAGTTGCGCGCGCCGATGGCTGGCAGATCTGGGCGCTCGAGATCACGCTCGCAGAGAAAGCGGAGGGTCGGTGGCGCGAGGCGGCGGCGCTCGCTCGCGCGGCCGTGGCGCAGCTCGCGCGGCGCGGTGTGCCGCTCAGCACAGCGGCTGAGGCCCAAGCGATGGCTGACGCCGCTTGGCGGTGGTCGTCGCGCCCTCCAACGGCTTTGGATCTCGCCTCCGATCTCCAGGTGGAGACGGAGGCCGCATGGAGCGTTCGGGGGCCACGCGCGTTTGTGGGCACACCGGCCGAGCTGAGCCGCGCCGCACAGGAAGCAGCGGAGCAGTTGGCGGGCCGCTCCCCCATCATCACCATTTGGGCCGCCGACCCACGCCTGCTCGGCGTGCAGGAGGGCGGGTTCAGCCCGCCGCTGCCTTGGCCGCTCGATGGCGTCGCCACCCTCGTGCCGCTGATCCCTCCGCTGGTCACCCCGCTGATGGCGTCGGAAGAGATGCTCGCTGCGAGCGGCAGCGACGGCCACCGCACCGGTAGCAGCGACGGCGACAGCGGCGGAGGCGGCGGAGGCGGCGGCTTCGATTGGCAGCCGCCGCCCCGCAACCCGTGGGTGCCCACCACGACGCCCAACGGCTTTGAGATGCCGAGCTCGCTGATGGTCCAAGTGGGCTATCGCGTCGGGGCGTCTGCCGAGGGCGACGCCCAAGGCGCAAGCAGCAGTACCAGCAGCGGCCGCCGGAGAAGCCAGGGAATTGGCACGCTGCAGCTGCCTGGGTGCGTTGAGCTGCGCACCATTGCGATGCTCCCTGGCAGGCATGCTGCTCTCGCCGACGCTATGTGCCTGCGCAGCCTGGCACCAGCGGCGCAACGGCCGTTGGCCGTCGCGGCTGTTGAGCTGCTGTCGAGTCGGCCGTCGGCTGCCGGGACGCGCGCGGCCATTCAGGCCGAGCTTTGGCGGTTGACGTTGGTGCATGCGCTAGCAGAGCCTTCCTCGGCTGCGGCGCGTGCGGGCCTCAAGTGCGATGTGAGCTTCAACGATCGAGGCATGCGGCTGCTTGTGACGGGATACGCTCAAAAGCTACCTCGACTGATGATTCTCGTACTGCGCAAGACACTGCGCCACGTGCCGCCACCAGCCGCCTCGGCTGAGCTCGCTGCCGCGCGACGCGTCGCCCTGAGCGCGCTTGGGCGCCCTGGCAGGCCACCGCGCACTCTCGACAACTTGGCTGACGTCGCCCGCACGACGCCCGTCCAGATGCAGCGTGAGCTCTCGACCTTCTTCGGATCGATCACGGGGGCATCCCTGCTGATTGCGGGCGCGCTCAGCATCGAATCCGCCGACTCTCTCTCCGCCGCCGTGCGCACGGAGCTGCGGCCATTGCTGCCTCGCATGGAGCTGCCGCCGATCGAGGCTGCGGCCAGCTCGCTGCAGCTAGAGCCCTCAGTTAGCCTCGAAGACGAGATCGAGGCGTGGCGAGGGCTGCTGTACAAGCCGCTCTTCTTCAACACGGCCGCGCAGAATGCGTGCCTCGACCCCGCGATTGGGCGCGCCCTCGACCAGTGCGGGGGCATCTGAGATTCGACCTCAGAGGATGCTACCGCACCACGGCAGTGAGCTGAGCGCGCTGCTCGCCCGCCCGTTTCCGTGGAGATTCGGCGCCGGCGTGTACATGGATTTTGATAATGCAGGTTGCTATAGGGCTAGCGTAGCGAAGTTTACGCGGTGAAACGTGAAAGGCCGTTCGTCGTGAAAGTCGTTGTCCCGAGTCCGCCCGAACACTGGAGACTCCGGTGGAACACTGGTGGTTTAGATATTTTGAAATTACGTTTGTGTCACATTTGACATTAAAAGCATTATAATATAAACAAACAACTCGAATGCGCGGACTCGAATGCGGATCAACGATGGTGCTTAAAGTCAGTGCTCAGTCCAGCAGGTGTAGATCCGCAGAGTGACAAGAGGATTGGCGGTGGCGGGCGCTGCGGCCACATACTTCAAGATCTGTGCCATGATCCGCGCGTGGCCACACACGTCGCGTCTGTGCCGGGTGGCGTGTACGGTAGATGCGGTCGTAGTGATGGGGGCGAGCGTGGCTCTGAGCGTTGCTCACGCCACCACTCAGATGAACCTATCAGCATCGGTGGTGGCGTGCTGAGTCTGACTCCGACGTTGCGCGGGCTGAGCGGCGCTTTTGGCGTGAAGGGCTTTGATGGCAGCTGCAACGGCAGCAGGGCAGCATGCTCAAGGGGCAATGGGGAGATGCCAGCGTACGGTTCCCCGCGCCCCACTAACCACTGCTGTGCGCGCTCAAACCACTTGTCGGCATCGGCCAAGGTTGGGCCCGAGGTCGGTCCGTTGAACGAAGGGCCAACGACGTGACGTTCCCACCCCTTCGGTGTTCTAGGGATGGAGGATGATGCAATAGATGGACGGGAAGAGGCCGATGGTGGCCGCGGCGCCGAGCGGAGGCGGCCGTGCACGAGTTCAGGCCCGAGCGCGGCGCCAGCGGCGGGCATGCGCGAGGGCGGCGGCGGCCTTATAGGGTCGGACCACGGCGTCCAACACGGTGGCACTGCCAACTTCGCCTCACGTTCTGCCTTGAGCGTCTCCAGACGCGCACGGGAGGCGGTTGTGCCGGCCGTGTATACACGGCGACTGGGCTTGGCTCGCGGCGAGAGGCTGGCCGCAAATTCATTTTGCACGACCGTGCTCAGATTCCAATCGAGGTCATCGATCTCCGCAACTTCGTTCAGCCGAAAGCCGTTGCCTGTATCCTCCGGCTCGATGACCGCGTCGAAAAGGCTGGAGAGGAAGATGGCATACTCGCCCGGATGTATGCCGCGCGTCCACTCATCCGCGATGGCGAACAGAGCGTCGCAGAAGCCGTTCTTGCGCAGTAGCTCCTCGCCCTTGAGATCCAACTGCCAATCCTCAGCCGCCTGCTGCTTGGCGGTCTGATAGTCGAAGGTGCTCTCGCCGTCCTTGCTCCAGGGGCTGAGTACCCGGTGCATGCTGAGCTGCCAGCGGCAGTACTGGTCCTCGTCCATGCCTGGCGTCTTGCCAGGCGCCAGATTTTGAGTCATTTTGGGAAAGGTGGTCAACATCATCTCCCACCACTTGCTGAGCTGCGACAACACCACCGGGTGGTGGCGCAACTCCTTGCGGGCCTTGCGAGCGATGTCGGCGTGGCTGGCGCCGTCCGCCTGTGAATGAAAGCGGCTGCAGCTCTCCCAGCTATCGTACAGACGCCCAAGATTGCTGCCGAGCTCCCCTCCGAGCCGTGCTGCCTGCCACGTTCTTGCCGAAATGCATCGCAGCCTGGTCTCAACCAAGTGATCTTGCAATGCATTCGTGGTGCCGGTCGGCTGCAAAATGTTCGACCACTTGTTGCTGTGCAATATGCTACGAGGTCGTAGCCAGCGCCTTTTGTGCTCGAATGATGGTGTCGGCAGCGGCATCTTGCTCAGTGGTCCCGCTGGAGTGGCGCACGCAAATCCTGGGAACTTATGAACTACCAACCGCTCCGCCCGCAACGCACACAGGACTACATGTAAACCAGAATGCATGCACACAAGGCTCCATAGGATCTTCCTCAAAATTCTCGGTCTCTGCGCAAATCCCCGCTCAATCTCATGCCCACAGGCGCTTTCCAAGTCTAACCTTTATTTGTGTTGTACCTCATCCTCAACGGTACTGGCCAAGCGAACATCTAGCCAAGAGCGCAGCCAAGAGCGCAGCCAAGAGCGGGACGGCGGCGGGCAGAAAATACGAATTTTCTGCCCTACCGCTCGCCCGGTAAGTAAGTACGAGTAAGTAACAAACGCCAGACGGCAGCGCCACGTGGCGAGAGGGTTACCCATGCATGCAAACGCGTGGCGGGGTGGTGCCCTACCTCCCGGGGCCCGGACGAATGCTCCGCTCCGAACGAAGCGAAATCTGAACGTGAACCAAGAACATGGAAGCTGGAACCGGTCCGCCGGTGGTTACAGGTCGGGTTAGTCGCTCCGGTCCTTGGTCCTCGAGGCGACGAGAGGCGCGGAAAACCTACGGAAAACCCCTCGTATCGCGCGACGCCCTCTTCCAAGCGGACCGGACCGCCCCGACACCCACTTTGAATTCTGCGAGTCCTCAACACAATATTCAGCAGCACTGGTCAAGGTCCATTCTCCACGTTACAGAGTAGTGACTTGATGTACATGTCCAGACAGGATGCAGCCTCCAAATCTTAGGCCTTAGCCGGATTGCTAGGGTTGGCCGGGGCCAGCCTGCCATTTAGCGGCTATTCTTTGTTGCTGGACCTGTGAGTTGATGCTAAGTTGATGCGCGCATCGAGTGGGCACATCAACTCACACGGCGCTCACGTGAACTTTGCCTGTGCACAGCCGCACGCGCGCGACATCCCATTGTGAGCGAAAACAACGTTCATCAATAGACCCGGCGAGGCGGCGTCGCGCTCGCCGGATTGTGTGAGGTGGGGAGCTAGTGGGGAGCATCTATGCACCTTCCATGGGACGACGGGTACTGCTGGGTTGACCACCGAACGTGTCGAGCGCTCAGCGCACTTGTTGAAGAAGTTTCTCGGTTCGCAATAGTTGCGCGACAGCACGAGCGGCGGCTCGTACCAGCTCATCTGCGCCATCTCAGAGCACGCGCTGAAATGCTCTGGAGTGCGCTGCGGCAGCATCGTGTGATCGACGTTGAAGGGCTTTGTTCTGAACTGAGCGAGTGGCGTTGAGGTGCGCATCAGCGACTCGGACGAGGGGTGCACTTGACCAGAGCCGCGCGGTGTGGCTCTGAACTGAGGATACGGCGTTGAAGTGCGCATCGACGATTCGTAGGAGACGGGATCGTAGGAGGCGCTTTTTTGTCCAAAGCCGCGCGATTCGGCCGCGAGAGGCTTCCATGAGTACATAGGGTTGGGCACGCTGTATGGCCTTGGAACGGCTGAGGCTACGATTGCGGTAAGCGGCCGCTCCGGACGCCCGTGTGAACGTTCCTTGAAGATTTGCTCGCGATAGCGATCCGTGTCGCGTGAGTAGGTCAGCGGCGGCCAGCGGCACGACATCCCTCACCCGTAGGAACCACAAATTCCGCGCGACCGTGAAGCGAGCACGAGTTCAGTTTCAGTTGAGCAAGTCCGACGCGTCTTGTACCGGTAGGTCTGATTACTGAGACAATTATCCTTTTATGGGCGGGTTTCGCCTGGTGACGCTCGGTGACGCTCCCTATAAAATCAAAACCGATAATCGATCGTCGCGGTAAAAATGCTCTCTCTTAATACTCTTGCCGTATCGTCGAGCAAACGTGGAACAACCGCGCGTAAACTACGCCGTATAGCTATAGGCCGGCCGTGAGTCCCCTGCAGATGATGCGCGTTCACGGCGTCATGAAGCGCGCTCGCTAACACCACCACCTTGCTGTAGTGTACTGCCTGCGGGCCCAGGTCCTATTATCACCATCCCGTCGCGTTCCATGCCGTCTCAGGCATGGTTGTCGTCGGCTGTCCTGCTCCTCGTCCTTCTCGTCCTCCCATGTCCTACTCATCCTCCTCGTCCTCCTCGTCCTCCTCGTCCTCCTCGTCCTCATTCTGAGCCGGCGGCGGCTCGTCGTCCCGCGCCCGCTTGCCCCCGGCCATCAGCGGCGCAGCGGGCAGCGCCAGGCTCACGCAGGAGAGGGCGGGCGCACCGGGCAGCCCAGCAGGAACGATGGCCGTATCACCGCTGGCCATCAGCTGGGACGACGCGTTCGCGACAGCACTTGCGAGCTCGCGAGGGAGGCCGGGCGGTGCTGCCGCCGGGCCCAGCGCCAGCGCCGTCTCGCCGTCCGCCGTGGGGCCGTCCGCCGCGGGCGCCGGCGCGCTGCCGTCCGCCACCGCCGCCATATGCACCGCGGCTGCATGGAGGATGCTCGGGCCTTCGTCGCTCGCGGCGGCCGCCGGCGCCGTCTTCGCGGCACAGCCGGCGTCAGCCGCGCTGACGGAGGGCATCGATGTGTTGACCGAGATCGTGTTGAGATGCTGCAGCCGGCGCGAGATATCCTCGCGCCGGTCGGGGCAGATGGTGAGGGCGCGCGTGTAGGCTTCCACGGCGGCAGTGATCATGCTGGTGGCGCCCGCGCCCGAGACGGCCAGCGCATCGTGCCGGGCGGCGCCCAGGTCGAACCACGCGTGAGAGGAAGGATTGAGATGCACCGCCTGCTCGTACGCTTCGATGGCATCTTCGCGCTCCCCCTGAGCCAGGTACAAGTCGCCCACCGAGCGCCATGCCTTGTCCGAGGTCGGCTCGAGCGTGATCGCGTGCCGCAGGCAGTCGTACGCGGCATCGAGCTCGCGATGGTCGAGAAGGCACGCGCCAAGCATGTGCCAGTTCGGAGCGTCCATCGGCTCCGTCTCGAGCGCGCGCTTGAGGCAGAGCAGTGGCGACTGCGCCTGTGCCTCTGCGGGGTTGAGGATGCCTAGAAGGGGTGGTTGGTCGAGCGCAAACTTGTGGCACACCCAGCCCAGCTGACGGTAGACGCGAGCGACCTTGGCCTCCTCGTTGAGTTGCATGAGCCGGAGCACATGCACGTACGCTTGGCGCGCAAACTCGGGCGCGGGCGGCTCCATGGTCTCCTGCACCGAGCCGATGAGGAACCAGACGTCCGCCTGCGTGAGCGGCGGCGGCGGTGCATCGCAGATCGCCTGGAAGCACTCGAGAGCGCGGTGCGGGTTCTCTTGCGCTTTGTAGATGTGGCCGAGCCTGCGCCGTGGGCCGGCGCACAGACGCACAGAGAGTGAGTGAAAGAGGGCGGGCGGCAGGGAGAGGGACAGAGCCGGCGAGAGGCGACACAAGAAGTGAGCGTGCCGACGAGGCACCAAGCGTCAAGGGATTGACGAGGCACCGCGCGTGGGGGGATTGCTAGTCGGGGGACAGGCTGAGCGCGCAGCATGTTCTCTCTCAGTGAGTGGCTCGCGCTGTCTCGGGCGCGAAGACGCAGCTCAAGGGTCGCGTACCGGTACAGGATCTCGGAGCGCTTCTCAAATTCGGGCGCCGCCTGCAGCACCGAGCGCAGCGACTCCTCCGCCGCCGAGAAGCACTCGCTCTGCCCCACGCCCGGCAGCATCAGATTGGCGTAGCGCTCGTAGAGCAGGCCGATGCCGTACCAGAGGTTGGGATCATTGAGGGCGCCGAGGTGGAGGGAGGCCTCGTGGTAGGCGTCGTAGCACTTGCGCAGGCAGTCGAGCGTCATGTCGAGATCCTGGGTTCTCTGAGAGAGGGTGAGGTAGCAGTGGCCGATCGCTCCATACACCTCCCCCGTGGGTCCGTCGATGACCATGATACGATTGAGGTAGTCGACCGCGTCCTCGAAACGCTCCTGCATGCGGCTGATGCTCGCGAGCTGCAGCAGCGCGTGCACATTTCTGCTGTTTGTGAGGAGCACGTGGTTGTAGGCGTCGGCCGCTTTTGCCAGGTCGTTGCTCTGCTCCGCAAGAGTGGCCACCTGCAGCCAAGCGATCTCGTTGGCGCGCGCGAGCTTGTCGCTATCCGACTGTTGCTGTCCGATATTCGCGCCCTCCAACACGCCCTCCGACTGCGGAGGCGCGCCCTCTCCCCCCTTCGAGAACATCGTCTCACACTCGAGTACGACCAGCTTGCATTGAGGCGGATTTCGGGATGAAGGTCCGCAAAATGGACGCAGCTTTCCCACAAACCAATGAACACGTGTCGATGCTTCTCTTGATTTTTCGTCGAGTCACAACCCCTACTCGGTGCGCTCAAGAAGTGTTTCACAGCCCCTTTCCAAAGTCTTCTCGGCCCTCCTCGGCAATCGTCCAACGCCGATGCAATGGCTCAGAGAGCAGCGTGCCCGAGGTTCTGAGGCGGTCGGTGAGGCGATCGCACTGAGGCGCTCGCACCATGCACAGCCCATCCCTACACAGAGCATCATGGTTCAGCGGCATCATCGCGACAGAGGCTATGGCGACGACGCGAGCGTGCCAATGCAAAGCGCTGCACTCGAGACGGCTGTCGAGCGGACCCTCGCCGCGTTCCTCGAGCCATTTGCGCTGTCCGATCTCGGCGAGATCGTGCACAAACTCCTTGGCGCCGGCTACACGTCGCCCAACGCGCTCCGCGCGCTCGATGAGGACGCGCTGAAAAGATCAAGCTCCATGGCCGTGATGGCGATAAGATAATGCTCGCCGCCTGGCTCGACTCGGTCGGGCTCATACAGCACGGCAGCGACCTCGTTGCCGTGGGTCTCGACTCGCTCTTCGGCCTGGTATGCGCGAGCGATGAGAAGCTCAAGGCCGGCGGAGTCCGCACGATGGGCCACCGCCGGCAGCTGCAGCGTTACCTGCGCGAGGACGAGCAGGTGCAGGCGATGGTGGCGCGCGCACGCGAGGCGCAGGAGGCTGAGAGGGATCCCGGACGGAGGCAACTGCGCGGGATATACGCGGCCAGGACGGGCAGCGGGACCTCCGCCTCCATTGGCATGGGCGGCCTCTCCCTGCTCGAGCAGCACAATGCAGTTGTAGCGCAGCGCCTGCTCTCGCTGCCAGGCGCCAGTTCGGGCCCGCTGAGCGGTTTGGTGGGGGTCGTCACGCCGCGCGACGCATGGCACTCGCCTTGGCGCACGATGTCACACGCGTCCTTGAGCACCGGATCAGGCGAAGTAAAAGACTCTCATCCAGAGGTGTTGGGCCAACCCACATTCATCATAGGTGGCATGCGCATGTGGTAGTGGGGCCGCACACGGTTAGACCCGTCGAATTATTTGAAAAGTCACAGTTGCTGTGAAGAGTGCGCACGGGCGGCAAAATTGGACCGACGCCGGTACCCGGAAGCGGGGGTTGGGAGCGACCTTTAGGAAGGGTCGGTCAGAGAAGACTTTGGGGTCAGAGAAGACTTTGTCGCAGATGACGTCGCACGAGCGCCGAAAAACCGTCGCTCGAGCGCCGAGAAACCGTCGCATCTGCGCGCAAATGCGAAGCATCTGCGACGCACAATGCCACATCTGCGCGCGCAGAATGCCACATCTGCGAGCGCAGAATGCCACATCTGCGACGCCTCCATGTGCGATCTGCGGAGCTTCCATGTGTGATCTGCGACGCTTCCATGTGTGATCTGCATCGTGTGCAGTTGACGACGCTCGACGCGCGCTGCAGCGGCGGGCGC
>JWZX01002228.1:0-30456 GCA_001275005.1 Chrysochromulina tobinii | reverse complement strand
CGAGGTGGCCGCGGCGCTCGAGGCGAGCAGGCAGCTGCACGAGGCCGAGATGAAGGCGTCCGAGGAGCGCGCGGCGGCGGCGCTCAAGGCAGCGCAGGCCGAGGCGCGCGAGGCGCTCGCGAGGGCGCAGGCCGAGCGCCATGCCGCCGAAGTGGCCCTCAAGGCCGCCGAGGCGAGCGGCGGAGGCGGCGCGCCGGGCGCGCCGCCCGCGTCGCCACGCGGGAGTGTCGCGGCGCAGGAGTCGGACGCAGATTGGAAGGCGAAGCTGGCGATCGCGGAGAATGCGGCCAGGCAGGAGGGTGCGACCGCACTCAAGCTGCTCAAGGCGAAGCACGAGGACGAGGTGGGGGAGCTTAAGAAGAAGCTCCTCACGCTAGAGTCCAAGAACATCGAGCAGCAGCAGCTGCTGCAGCAGGAGAGGCAGAAGCAGCAGCAGCTTGAGCAGGCCAATAAGTCACGGCGCAACTCGGCGGACACCGGCTTCGGCGGCGGCGGCGGCGGCGGCGGCGGCGGGCGCGAAAGCCCCAGCGACGACGCGGCGGCCAAGGCGGCGGTGGCGGCGCTCGAGGGCGAACGTAATCGTCTGCAGGACCTTCTCAAGCGCGCGAACGCGGACGCGAACGCGAAGAAGCAAGCGGTCGAGCTCCTCTCTGCGGAGGCCGAGAGGGCCAAGGCGGCTCTCGCAGCGGCGACAGCCAACGGGGGCGCTGGCAAGAGCGTCGCCGGCGTGGCGACTGGCGGCGTGACGACGGCGATTGATAGCGGGTTGCGCTCGGAGGCGACGGGACGCCTCAAGGCTTTGGAGGAGGAGCTCGCCAAAAAGGGCAGGGAGTTGGAGGATGCGCAGAGGGCGAGCGCCGCTGCCGAAAAGGAGCGCCAACGGATGGCCAAGGAGCTGACCGAGGCACAGAAGCTCGCGGCGGATAAGACGCGGCAGGCGGACGAGGCGCGTAGAGGCGCGGCGCTCGCTGCCGAGGCTGCTCAAGCGGAGCAGGCACGTTGATTGCCATTGATGGCCTGCCACTGATGACCTGCCTTGCATGCAAACCGCTCGCTGCCGAGGCCGCTCAAGCGGAGCAGGCACGTTGATTGCCACTGATGACCTGCCTTGCATGCAAGTGCTCACCACAGCGCGCTCGGCTCTCGCGGAGCAGGGGCGTCTCGTGGAGGCCCTCCGGGGCGCGGAGGTCAAGGCAGCCAAGGCGAGCGAGGTGGCGGCGGAGGAGAAGCGGCAGGCGGCTGAGGCGCGCAGCCAGCGGCAGGCCGAAGAGAGCGCGCATGCGACGACGCGTCGGCAGCTCGAGGAGCTGCGCGCCCAGCAGGGTAGCGCCGCGAGCGCACAGGACGCGGTGGTCGAGCAGCTGCGTGTGGAGCTGCAGGCCAAGGGCTTGGAGGCCGCCAGGCGCGAGGAGGCGGCCGCCAAGCTGCAACTGGTGCTCGAGGAGCGCATCGTGTACTTGACGAAGGAGCACGAGGTGCAGCTCGCCGCCGTGCACGAGAAGCACTCGGGCATGCTCGCGCGCGTAGCAGCCTCGCAGGAGGAGGCTCATGCGGCCGCTCTGCGCGAGCAGGCGGTGGCGCTTGCTCAGCGCGAGGCGGAGAGCGTGCAGGCGGTGCGTGACGACCTCGATGGGCTGCGCCGCCGGATGGAGGAGCAGTCGGCGGTTATAGCCACGTCGGACCGCGCGCGTGCCGAGCTCGTGACGGCGCTCGAGGAGCAGGCGGCGAGCCACGTGGCCGCGCTCCAGAGGCAGGCGGCCGAGCTCGGCGCCGAGAAGGAGAATGCTACGGCCGAGACCATCGCCCACTGCGACGCGGTGATTGCGGCGCTCGCAGCTGACGTGGAGCGGCTGCGGGCGGCCATCGCTGAGCGCGACGCGACGCTCGCGGCTGCGGCCGAGCGCAAGGTGGAGCTAGAGCGTGCGGCGGCCGAGCGGGAGGCTGCGCTCGCGCGGCTGCGCGCGGAGCGCGAGGCAGAGCGCGAGGGGTTACACCGGAGGCTCGCGGAGCGGGAGGCAGAGCTGCAGCGCCAGTCGCAGCACGACATGTCGGACCTGCGCCGCGCGCACCTCGAGGAGGCCAGAGAGCTGCAGGCGGCGAGCGAGACGTCCAAGCAAGCGCTGCACGATGAGCTCGACGCCCTGCGGGAGGAGCTGCGCGATCTCCAGCTGCGCTTCGAGGAGCGCGAGAGCCGGCCCGAGGACCTGGCGCAGATGCAGGCCATGGAGGCGGGCATGCGCGAGCGCGAAGCGATGGTGCAGAAGGCGCTGGACGAGATGCACTACTACAAGCTCGAGCTGCAGAACCGCGAGGAGAACTACAACCAGCTCTTCGGGCCGCGTGCCTTGGCCAAGAACGGCCAAGAAGGCCGCCATGAATCAAAGGGCGCCATGGACGGCGCGGCCACGATGCGCGTGGGCGTGATGAACCCGTTGGCTAAGTCGGGTGCCGACAAGTTTGCGGACGCGGCCCGCGCGACTGTCAACGGCGCCCGCAAGCCCTCGTTCAACGGCGCGCTGCCCGCACCGCCGCCCAAGGGGCCCAACGGCCCGCTGCCCAAGCTACCGCAGGCGCCTCAGGCGGCATGGGGTCCGACAAGCACGGCCACTACCATGTCGGCGCCTGCCTCGACGGGCTCAAAGCCTTCGCTTGCGCTGCCGCTTGGTGTGCCGGGCAGCCCGTCGCGCATGGCCGTCGCACCTGCGGCTGCCCCGCCGCAACCGCCGCCTGAGCCACGCGCCGTGCTCTCGGCCAACCACGCCGCCCCCAACGCCGCCCTCAGCCTCGGCCTCGAAGGGGACGCTCACGACGGCGCCATCCGCAGCGCACGCGGTCGCCCCTCCTCGGGCTCGTCCACAGTAGGCAACTCCTCGGTCGCGGGCAACTCGGCACGCTCGACCACTGGGCGCGCGCCCGACACGACGCCCGCGAACCCGCTACGGCCCGCGTCCAGCGGCGCGCAGGCGCGAAAGTGGGCCTCGAGCGCGGCCGTGTGAGAGGCGGAGGAACCCTTTACGGTGCAGCAGGAGTGCAGGACAGCAGCAGATTTTGTTGAACTCGATCTCGGAGATCCCCGCCCGGCGCTGGTTCGTCATATTCTAAAACTTACGAAAATAGCGGAAAAGCCTGATTCCGCGAGTCCTGGTCGTACGCGGCCGTCGGCATTGCATTGAGCACAGCCGGCGGCTCTTGAAGTGATGGAGTTCGATCCGGTGCACCTGCTCATCGAGGACTCGGTCGGCGATATCCCTCCCGAGATCAACGACTTCTTCGACAAACTGTTGGACCCCTTTGCTTCAGGCCACACGCACGGTACGGAGGAAAGAGGGGAACCTGAGCTACAGCCCTGCGTCTGCTGACCCCAGCGGCCTGCGCGGAAGGTGCCTGATGGTCGAAACCACCTCCAGTCGCCCTGGTCGATGCGCGGCAGGCACGGATCCCGGCTCCAGGGGCCTCTCCTGTGCTCCTCTACCAATGCATCTCCGACGAGCTCGATCCTTTTCCTGACTTGCCTGCTGGTCTTTGCTCGCGCAGGTGATCAGAGCATCGGCGATTCGTCCCCGATCGACGCGCCCATGACCCCAAACTACATCAGCAGCTTCGCCGCGAGCAAACGACACAAAAGCAGCTCGGAGCGGTACGTCGGCAGCCCCATCTCGACGATGGAGCCCGCCGACTTTGGTTCACCGCAGTCTCCCAAGAGTTCCAAATCCGGCAGTCGGTCCAGCAGCCCGCCGAACAGCAGCGGGGCCCACCTCTCGCGCAAGAACAAGCAGCAGCGCTGCTCGATTTGCAAAGAGTGCGGCCACAAGTCCCGGACTTGCCGGTTCGGGCAGCAGGGCGACAACCAGGCAGTCGATGTGCTGCCAATGGACTCGCCGCCGTCCTCGTCACGGCGCAGTCACTTCGCGCAGGCCGACGCCCTTTGAACCCGCGAAGCCCGAGGAGGCGCGCGCCGGTGCCACACTTGCAGGTACCGCCTCCCGTCCGCCTTTTGGTGCCCGCGTGCTGAGCAACCTGTGGAGCTCAGGAAGCCAGATTTCTGCACGAGAGCCCGCCAAGTTATTGGACGCGCTCCACCCGCCTTCGTCATATTGCGGAAGCTCGGAGGGTGGCCTCTCAGCATGATCACTTCGGAGACTCCGATCAGTGCTAGACAGTTTGTGTGCTGCATAGGCATGTGCATGGTTCGATCGGGTTGTGATGTGTGGCGCTTACCCCGCCACACACGGGCCGTCGATCGTGGGGGCGCCTGCCCGACTACAACTGATATGAAGGGGGGAGCGAATGCTGAATGGGCTGGCACGTGGCAGGCGCAACGCGACGTCGTGCCCGCCGGCGCAACGCGACGTCGTGCCCGCCACGATACAACCCGACCGGGCGGTGGGCCACTCGCCTCTCGCGGCGCTTCCGACCGGTGCCGCGGTGTACGTGTACGTGAGACATGCGATGCGGTGTCAACATAAAGTAAATACTTACTAAGAGTGTGAGCGCGATGATGCCTCACGAAAGCGCGCCGGCTCGACCCCGTTCCCCCGCCCGACCCAAAACTCGTAGCGTTCCCCGCGCGACCGCGCGCGTGCCGCCGCGCGGCACGTTGCGGCGATCTTACGTCGCCCCGGAAGACTTCGGACGAGAGCGCCTGGTTCTGCGAGCGCGTCTACCACGCACGCTGGCGCTTTGCGGCCCCCTGGGTATCGGCGAAGCGGACCACGATGGGGGCCCCGCTCGGAGTCATGCGGTACTGGTTAGAGAGCTCTAAGGCGCTCAAGGCGCATGCATGCATCTCGTACTGCACAAAGGCGCACCGCTGTCCGGTCCGCTCGGACGGCAGCATAATGTGCACATTGAGCACCTTGCCGTAGGGCTCGAAGACGACGCGAATCGCGGCTTCGGTGCAATCTTGAGGGAGGCCGCCCACGAAGAGCTTCGTCTCTTCGCCCGTCAGGTTGCCGGGCGCAGTGCTGCCACGGCCCTCGCCCCTGGGCCGGCCACCACCGCCCATCGGGCCTCCCACAGGAAGAGGGCCGTTGCCCATGGGCCCGCCGTAGCCGCCGTAGCCGCCGTAGCCGCTGTAGCTGCCGTAGCCGTTGCCGCTGACGGCGGCGGCGCCGTAGAAGGGCACTTGCTGCATGCCGCCAGTGGGCATGCCCGCAAACATCTGAGGCGGCATCATCATCTGCTGTGGCACCTGCGGCATCTGCTGCATCTGTTGCATCATCTGCATCTGCAGCAGCTGCTGCTGAGGCGGCGGCTGTGGCACCTTTGCCGGCAAGGCCCTTGAGGGTGGCTGCGCTGTCCCTGCGACTATGCTGTCAGATGCATCGCCCAACTGATCTCTCGGGGTGACAGTCACGGTGAGGCCGCTACCCGAGTGGACGAGCCCGTGCGACTCCTCCGTGGTCAGCTGCGAGGTTGCGATGCTGATGGCCTCAGCGGCCGTGCGGGTCTTGTAGCGCACAATCACCGTCATCTCCGGTGGCTGCACGCCAGGTGTCGGCATCGTTCGGAGCTCATCGATGAATCCAAACGCACTGAGCAATCGATGCACCTGCTCCATAGTCACATCCGGATGAAGCCCGCTCACACGGAGCGTGCCGATGTCTGAGCCAGTGGCAGACATCCTATGAGACAATACTCTCGCGTGACATGATTCGCGTGGCTCACTTTCACATCTTCGTAAAAACTTGGAGTGGGACCTTGTACCGGGTACTTGGTCGCGTTGGCGTTTCATCAATCACACTACACACGGCAGCGTAAATTAGGTTACTGCTGGCTTCCAAGGTACTGGTCAAGGAGCTCCCCGTCGGCTCACCTCCGGCCCGGGCCGCCCAGGTTGCCTCTCGGCGTCGTGCTCTTCGCATGAGGCGGCTTGAGGATCGCCCAGGTGTTGTCGGATCCCGTTTCGTGTTTGCCAAAGAGAATCTCGACGGCCTGACATCGCGCAAACTCCTGCACGTCCTCGCGCACGGCTGGAAACTCACGGTAGTCGTCGCCCATGAGCACGCCACCGGGTCGCAGAAGCTGCCAGTACAGATGGATTTCGATGAGCGTCTCTCCGCGCTCGTGAGCCGAGTCGATGTAGATGAGGTCGATCAACCAAGCAGTGGTGGCGAGCAGGCGAGCGCCGAGAATGGACGGCATCGGCAGCGGGTAGATGACGTCGCTCAAATTGCGGTCCACAACATGCTGCATGAAGGCCTCGTTGAGGTGAGGCATGCCTTTATCGAGGCGCAAATGGCCCGGGTTGAAACGATTCGTGGGCTGCAGCCGCATGTGTAAGTCGCCTTGCCACGTATCGATGCACAAGAGCAGGCCGCCACCTCGCTTCACCAGTGGGCCCCATGTCAATGTTGCACCTGCCCCAAGGTATGAGCCCACTTCGATGGCGAAGCGCGGTGGTGCACCAAGCTTGCGCGTGACAAAGGCGGCGATAGATCTGCTGTATTTGGCAGCAAACGAGAAGGTGAACCCATCCATTCCACTTGCGGGAGGGTCTCGCCCGCCATGCCGTCGCAGCGGTGCCATGCCCGCATATGGATTACCGATGGGCGAGTGGTACAAGAGGGCGACCAGATTCTCGGCGCGTGGATAGCTTAGCGGTTCATCTACGGAGGGTCTGAAGGTGCTGTTCTTGAACACTTGCCTGAAGAAGAGGTCACGGCCGGCTGGAAACACTGGGAAGCGCGCCGCAAGAAATGCGCACGTTGCCACACGGAGGTTGCTCTCCGCCGCCGCGAGGTTCAAGTCTGTTGCACCGGCAGCGATCATTGGGTTGAAAGATGAAACCTTGCGGCGACAGCTCGTCACAAGGTCTGGGCACTTAGACCACGGCGTCTACACGGCGTCGGACGCGCTCCCGCTTTCCGTGCCGAGCGAGTGCTTGTTTCGGAGATGATCGGCGCGCGGCGCGGCGCGTTCGGTACCGGTACCGGTAAAAAGACACCGGGGGTACCGGTAAAAAGACACCGGGGGGAGCCGGGACACACACGAGACACACGGAACACGCGGACGCACAAAGGCACACAGACCACACAGTACCGGTACGAAGTTGAAACCACGGATTCGGATACGAAACCATTCCCGTTCCGGGACCGATTAGAACATCGTGTGAGTCTCCCCCGGATTTGACTGCTGTCTCGTGGTGTCTCCGCTCTGTGTATCTAACATCGATGATTTCCGTAGTCTATTGAGCTAAGACCGTACAGTTACGGGCGCGCGCGATCGCGCGTCCCCGGTCGCGGGCGAACGGCGTTTCGTCGTCGTTTCCGGTGCCTGTCGCGTGGCATGGCGCGACGCTCGGGCGCGTTCGTTTGTGTGCGGTTCTTACGTGAGCAATTAAGCAAGGTGCCAGTCAAAAGCTGATTGGCTACGCTGCGTGCGCTCTTTCAGCGCCCCGCGGCAGTGACGCGGCAGAGTCAACGTGACGCGTGATCCGAGATTGGAGCAGATACCTTCACATGTATCGCGGACACCTCCGCCACTTTACGGATCGCCAAAGAAACAGTATGAGGGCCATGCAGAATGGGCTCACATGCCGTGTAGTCAGCGCAACAGTGAGCACAGGCTAACGGAAGGACATAGAAGCCAAGCACTCATCCACAACTGATGGCGCAAAGCCTGCAAACGTCGGATGCCAGTGCTCATACTGCAGCAGGCTGCGCGTGACGATCTTGACCCGTTGCATCAAACTCAAGCCAGCCTGGAGGTCCGCTCGGCTGAGGCGCCCGCTGCTGCCCGGCTCACATGAAGCTGTAGGCAGCATGAAAGCCATAGCAATCGACTTTCTCGGCTCTCGGTCGCAGAAAGAGCCGCAAGAGGATCCCCAGTGTATCAAATTGGCTTTCCATAGCAAGATATCGCCCGCTGCTGCTGGAAGTGCACGTATGTGCGCCCATGGCATCGCCTCTGTCGGCTTCATGTGCAGCGGGTGGTTGCTGGCTGCAAAGAGGGGGTCATGCTGCGCCGGCACGACCAGCATGCACCCACTGTCAGGGGTCACATCGACTAGCGGCAGCCAGCAGCTGATCTCAGTCGGCTGGCCCTCTACCGTATGGCAGTCCGAGTAGCGAGAATCGCGGTGAGGGACACCAAAGTTGTCGCCGATTGCGTGCGTGGCGGTAGACTCCTTGCTACTGTGTGCCTCTGAAGAGGCCTTCCGTGTAGTGGAAGTCGTGCGCAGCGGCGTAGCACGACGAAGAGACCAGGCAAAAATGGAGGTGTCTAGTGCGACCTCCGGCCCCATGAGTGCCTCCATCAAAGGAAACAGCCGCTCACACAGGAGCCACGCCTGATCATACATCAGGATGAACACTGGAGGGTATCCAGCCGTGTGCAACGCGTCGATCGTATCAGAGAGCGCGCGAAGAGACACTCCAAGATCCATCCATGGTAACGCGGCAACTTGGGTGTATCCAGCGAGAACGATGTCCTGCTTTATTCGGTGGGATTTTCCGGCATAAGCAGAGCATGGAACCTCCTGAGAGCGGTGGTGATCTCCAGAGACACTGGAAGTAGCGCTGCAGGGCAGCTCACTCACTGTCAATCCGCCACGTGACATCGACAGCCAAAGGTCTCTCTGCATCAGCGCCGATGGCAACTTCAACGATGAGAGCGTCTCGTGCAGAAGCCTTTGAACAAGGGACGTCCCACTGGGCTCTTTGCTTTCGGCAGCAGCAGCTCCAGGCGAACTTTTTTCGCCATGGCTCCGAGGCCAATTCATGTTAATACACACAACATGTAAGCAGCACAGCTGTGAAGACAATACACAGTCACAGCGCCGCGGCGGCCGGCCCTGCCTTGCTCATGGCGTAGCGGCATTTTCTGAACACATATCACGTTTCGAATCGTATCTTCGTGTGCACAGAATTCGTCAATCCTTGTGCAAGATCGCGCACTCGCACAAAATTAATTAAATTGTCTCTGTACAATGAAGCTCGTCATGATCCTTGCCTTGTTCGCCTCCGCCGATGCCTTTCAAGCGATCACGCTTGTGACCAAGGGTGCGAAGCTACGCGTCCCAGCGCCACCGCAAGCGGTGGCGCTTCCGGCAGTGGCCGTCAAGCTCAATGCAGCCTTCTTGGGTATGTACGGAATTGGGATGTGGCTGCGTCCGGACTGGATGATGGACAAGATAATGGCGACTGGTGAGCCCATCAAATATCACGACACTGCATACATGCTCGGGCAGTATCTTGGTGCTGCGTGTAAGTCGCTCAGCCTCAATGTCCAGAGTTCTCGTCTCTCGGATACGTGTTGACCATCAGTGCAATGACTGATTCTCGTCCATGCTCAGACCTTGCGACATCCGTGCGGTTGTTAGTCGTGCTCACCACGGCCAGAGCTATCACCTCTGCAGTGCTGGCCCCCGTCTTTGCCCTGCAAGCGGCGTTGTGCCTCACGTCTATCATGCGTCTCGTGCGTGGCACGGCCGAAAAAGAGAGCGGTCAGAGATGGGCGTGGCTGACTGCGATCAATCCATCCCTGTACGGCGATGCGCTGACGCTGAAAATCCCGCTGATCCTTGGCCAAGGCTCGATGGCGACTCTTTGTTGGTGTGCCATGAAGAGTCTCATTTGATTTGACAACGGAGAGCGTTGAATGAGTGAGCAAGATGTAACAAGATGTGACTGAGTGAGATTTGAGAACGTGCCAATGGTGCGGCATGTCTGTAGTCTGCATTGGCTCTAAGAATGTGCTGTGTGTAGGCTGTACTAAGGGGTTGAAAACAACCCCTGAATTGTTCTGTTTCTGTATCATTCCTTGTGGGCGAGACAGTCCTCGTTCTTCCGGAATTCGCGCTATCGGCCGCACACGTCTGCGCCCTCATCGCATTGTTCGACTTTCATTCCATCCGGAAGCCGAACCGAAATGGCTCTTTGGGATGGTTCGTTACTAATATGGCTAGTAACAAAGTACGTGAATAGCCGAGCGTTCGTCACTCTTTAGTCTCTTTATCCGTCCTTCCTCTGCGCAACCCATCATGAGTGCCAACGCTCTTCCGGCCACCATCGTAGCCCTCGGAGCCGCGGGCATGAGCTACTGTATGCCACCGCATCTAGATTTTCTTCCTCTGCCCTGCGAGGCATCACGTCCTCTACACGTTCTCACGTCTGCTCCTCCAATCGCAGGGTACATATCCTCAATTTCGAAGCGCCAATTGGCGCGCGCTCAATCCGAGGGATTCGAGCCGGCGAAGCCGAAACCAGTTCGTCGACACAGCTCAGGTGGCCATGCATTCCTTCCCGACCAAAAGCAGAAAGACGCCATCAACGCGGCAAAAAAGAACTTTGGGGTCCCACCCGAGCTCGTGCAAGACCGTGAGGTTTGTGTGATGGCCAACGACGCATGCGACGCGATCTCCTTATCAAAGTTCTCTGGCATGGTTGATTGTGCATGTCTGGCATGGCTGATGGTGCCTATCTGACGTGGCTGATGTTGCCCATCTGCTACTATGCCTGATATGGCAGGGTGATCGGCTTCCGACGACCCGCGGGTTCTAAACGACTTCTGGAGCAGCCCCGCCGGTTGACTGTCTGTTGAGAACACGTGATACAATGCGCAAGGGGCATTTGGATCGGTGTGTCTTGCACGAGCGGCCAGCGCGCGGAGCGGACGGCCACATGCCCGTGGGGTCGCCAATGCCGCATCTTGCCAATGGCCATCGCGCATCGCCGTTAGGGGGTGCATGCTCACCAACTGTCTCCCCGGATGGCGTGTTGAACTGAATCGAACTGGGTGGTGCGTTATGTTAAAACTGCGACGTGTTATGATTGGCGTCCCAATCAAGAACTGGTCATGTAGCGCCACGTCACCACACCGACCGTGCCGATGGCATCGCCGTCGGTGGCCGTCGCGGGAGCGTTGCTGCTTGCCGCGGTCGCTACGACCGGGCAGCCGCATTGCGACACGGCTGGCGACGCTGCGACGCTACGTCGACGTGCGGCGGAGCTGTACCAATCTGGTGAGTGGACTCTGGCGGATAGCTGCGTTTCTTCAGCACTGGTCACGATGACCGGAGAGCTTGAAATGCTTGCCACGCAGGCGGAGGCGCTTCGTCGCTTCCGCGACGCGCGGCGAGCTTCTCCGACGAGCGCGCCGGCTATCAGTGGATGCATCGTCGATGCGAGCGGCAGTTCCGTGTGCCTGCCCGAGTTGAAGACATCTGTGACAACACAGCATCTGCCACAGAATGTGGAGGAGTGTGGTTCCGAGCAGAGCGCGATCTTGCTCCTCGAGCAGCAGCAACAGCAGCAGCAGGCGCTCGAACCACCTGCGACGAGAGGGGGGGCGGATGCGGGCGCTGAGCCCGGCGGCGACGGCGCGGTGGACGGCGGCGGCGGCAGCAGCAGCATCAGCATCAGCAGTGCCACCGCCAGCAGCAGCAGCTTCTACGACACGTACATCGTGCAGGCGGCGCGTCGGCTGTGGTGGACGGCGGCGAAACGTGCCGTCGACGAGCTGCGCAACCAGAACGTGCCGCCCAGCTCCGAGACGCGCCGTGCGCTCACGGAGCTGCGCGATGAGTCAGGCTCGCTGCTCGCCCTCATGAGGCAGACCAAACTCGACGAGGCGACGATCTCATGCGCCGTCATGTGGGCGCAGGGCGAGCGCTCAATACACCTGAACGTCAAGTTCGCGGGCCGGCTGGACGCGCCCGTGACCGTGCTCAACGTGGACAACGAAGAGGTGCACATGAACGCCACGCACGTGAGCTTCTCCGGCGTCGGGCGGCAGAAACCGAAGCGGTACGTGATGAACATCGAGCTGTTTGAGCAGATCGACCCGGAGCGCTCTTCGTGGGCGTTCGGCTCGGTGGGCACGGTGCGCTTCGTGCTGCGCAAGGCAGTGGATGGCTCGTGGGCGCGCCTCACCAAGTCGAATGAGACGGTCAAGCATCACCGGCAGTGGTGGGAGAAGCAGGAGCAGGTGGAGAAGGAGGATCGTAAGCAAAAGGAGACGGAGGCCAATACGGCGCGCGAGAAAAAGGCGGCGGAAGAGGCCGAGGAGCGCGCGGTCGAACAGGCGGCCGTCAAGCAGAAGGCCGCCGCCGAGCTAGCAGAGAAGCAAGCGGAGATCCTCGCACAGCGAGTGGCACGTCGGCTCGAACAGAAGCCGACGCTCGACGCGGCGCTCGCCGCCTTCGACACCTTCGCCACGGCGCCAAAGGAGCAGCTTGACGCGACGATGGTCGCGGCGCAGGACGCGGCGATGGAGCTACTCAAGGTAGTCGGGCAGGAGGGCAATGAGACCGCGAGCGCCAATGCACAGCAGAGGCTAAACGCACTGAAGACGCTCCGTGCCACCGGCTTTGCCGATCTGACGACCGACGTGGCCAACGGCCTGAGCCAGAAGTACAAGAGCTGGCTCACCAACCTCATCGAGCCCGAGGTCGAGGCGCTGCCCTCTAAGAAGGCCAAGAAGAAGGCCAAACCGAAGGCTAAGCCGAAGGCGGGCATGGCCGACTCGGCATGAGCTGGCGGCGATCTCCGCACTCATCTCCAACCCCGAGGCTGGGATCCCGTTTGACAATCGTGTCAACCGGCGTGCGGCATGCGTCTGCCTCGCGTCGGCAGCTGTCGCGAACTCGCCGTTGGCATGCCCTCTATCGACTCGCCGCGTTGTGTGACCTCTGGTCGATGTGTGCTGCCGACCATACAGGCTCGAGGCGCACCATTGTCGTCAGGTGGCAGGGTCCCAGGTCGGCTCGGTAAATTAGACCTTTTGCGGTCCGGTATGTCACTCCTATGTGTCCGGTCGCGGCGCCGTCGGTAGCCGAATTTAGCCGAAGGAATTCCTTGATCCTATGACCATGAGGCATAGCCCCGAAACGAAAAAGGGGTTTCGTCCTCTTTCAGTCATTTTGTGGACAGTGACCGCTGTGAACATGACGTCCCGGTGCAAATTGCGACGTCATTGCGCGTGTATAGCGTCGGGTCGCTCCGCTCTCTCGCTCGCTGTCACTCATCAGCAACACCAACAGGCCCAGGATTAGCCGTGCGTGCTCTCGTCTAGCTTCGGATGAGCCACCACCCGAGCGTCGACGAATAGGATTTCGCCCTCGACGAGCGGCGCGTCGGCGGCAAAGTCGGTCGCTGCATGCCGCCAGGCAGCTGCCTTATTTGGATCTGTCCATACGCTCGCTTGCAAGCGCGCATTGTGCCAAAACGGCCTCCCATTGGACGCGGTGCACCGCGTCCACTCGGCGCCGTCGAACTCGGCCTCGAGCTGCGTAGCGGTGACGCCCTCCACCCATTCGCGGTCGACGCGCGAGACACGCACGAGCAGCCCACGTGCAATCAGTCCACATAGGAAGCATCGCGTATGTTCCTCGGAGCGTACCGGCACCATAGCGGCCAGCCGACCGCCTTGAGGCTCGCTCGGGCCCACAGCCGGCGTCTCGCTAGCTCGCGCCTCGCCCGGCATCTCGCCCGGTCTGACGTCCGGCCGCGCCTCGCCCGGCCGCGAATCGGCAGGCGGCCATGCCAGCCGCGCCGCCACCACTCTCGCCAACTGCTCTGCGTGCTGGCGGGAGTAGACCACGTCACTCGCAAGCAGCAGGCCAAAGCGCTCGCTGCGCGCAAGCCGCCGTTCGTAGAGCGGCTCCTCCACGTCATTGCGCGTGATGCCCGCAGCGTCAACAGCAAGCCCTTGCAGCTGTTGCTGCTTGATGGCTTGCTCCGTGCTGTAAATCTCGGCGGCGTCAGCGCACCCTGGCGCCTCCTCATCCCAGTCGAGGAGCGCAACGCGCGTACGCCGACTACCGGTACGTGTGTCACCGGCACCCACATGGACGCAGCGCACGTTCTCCGCGACTGTTCGCAGCAGGATCGGGAGGCAGTCTGAGAGAACTGACTCCGCTGCTCCGAGTGCTGCAGCAGTCAACCCCGGTAGGCCCAATCCGCAACCGAGTTCAAGGACACGCAGCGTGGGCAGCTGAAGTTCACGCCGCTCTGCGGCGAGCCAGCATGATAGCAGCAGCGCGCACGGCCACACTCGCCAGCCAGTGCCACCCTCGCTATAGGTGCACTCAGCCACGCGCACCTCGAACACCTCTGCCACGCCGCTGCTGCGAAAAACATACGTGCATGACTGGGGTTCGCGATGCTTGGCGTTGCACGGGTAGAAGAAGCGGTCGTGTGCGCGTGCACAGCGAGCGAGGAAGTTTGCCGTGCTCTCGGGAGCGATGACGGTACCTCCAGGCCTGGCAGTCATCGTGTGCGACGACTGCCATCATGTTAATTAATACACACAACCATTCACAGTGCCAGTTACCGGTAGAAGACGCGCCGTCGTTGGGGCTGCTTCGTTGTGCGTTGTGTTGAAACGCAACGCGCCGCATCTTCCCGGTAGATTCGACGCTGCGCGGGAGAGCCGAGAGGTGTCCGAGCACACGCGGGCTTGCGCTCGTGTGGCGCGGCGCAAACGCCTTGAGCAAAACCAACCCGATGCCAAGCCCCAAGAAACTGTGCGGATCGCCTGGCTGCACGAGGCCCGATTTCCATGACGGCCTGTGCGACGCGGACGCTGACGCGCTGCTTCAAGTGCCTCGGGCGGCTCGGCGTGGCTCCAGAGCGGCGAATAACACATCGCCGTGCGTGCCGTGCGACGATGCCGACGACGATGGCGTCTTTGAAGTGCAGCCGCCGCGGACGAAGCAGGCACCACGATCGGACGCCCGCACCAAGGCGAGCAAGCCCAAGAAGCAGCGACGCTCCAAGATGGAGGACAGCGATGACGATGGCGATGATGAGGAGTACGTGCCCTCTGGTGCTGAGGAGGAAGAAGAGGAGGAAGAGGATGGGGATGACGAGGATGTCGATTCCGACTTCGAGCCGGCAGCGTCCTTTTCGAAGCGCAAGCCGCCTGCCGCGCATGCCCGAAAGCCGCGCCGTTCGCCAGCAAAGCCGGCGGCTGCTGCTGCGACGGCGGCGGCTCCGTCGAAACCGCAACGGGCTGGCGGTAAGGCTGCGGCCTCGTCGTCCGCTGCAAGCTCAAGCGCTGCTCACATTGCGCCGCAACCGGCGGCCGCGCAGCCGAGCGCGAGCGCGAGCACGGAGCAGCCGGAGCAGCAGCAGGAGGAGGGCGACGGACTGTATGACTTTTCGAACCTGACGGGAGTCTTCTGCGCCGAGCACGCGAAGACGGGGCGCGCCAAATGTAACGTGTGCGGTGAGCTGATTGCGCTCAAGGAGCTGCGCATCGGCCTCGAGCGTGACGAGAAGGGGTGGGGTATCATCACGCGCTGGCAGCACGTCGCCTGTTCGAGGCTGCCGAGCGACGTGGACGCGAGCCGCATCGACGGTTACGAGAAGCTCCCTGCAGACGAGCAGGCGCGGATCGACGAGATGCTCGCGGCGAAGGGGACGCCCGCACACCTGCGTGGCGTGGACATTGACGAGGAGATGACGCAGGCGGCCGAAGAGTGGAAGACGCAGCGGGAGCCCCCCGAGACGCTCCTTGCCCCGATGCTTCCTTATCAGAAGGAGGGCCTCGGCTGGCTGTGCGCGCAGGAGGACGGCGAGGTGAAGGGCGGCATACTTGCCGACGAGATGGGCATGGGCAAGACGCTGCAGACCATCTCATTGCTCCTCGCGCACAGGGCCAAGCAACGTACGCCTGCATGCCAGACATGCGAAGTCGAGGAGGGACTCGAACTGCGCGGCGGTGGCACCCTCGTCATTCTGCCCGTGATCGCGCTCGCGCAGTGGCGCACCGAGCTGCTCAAGTGGACAGCGCCGGGCACGTTCTCGATCTTCACGTACCACGGGCCCAAGCGCGACGCGACGCCCGAGCAGCTCGCCTCGTACGATGTG
The DNA here is from genome assembly GCA_001275005.1 of Chrysochromulina tobinii. NCBI lineage: Eukaryota > Haptophyta > Prymnesiales > Chrysochromulinaceae > Chrysochromulina > Chrysochromulina tobinii. Next base: position 14,641 of record JWZX01002228.1, on the reverse strand, counting down.
GTGCTCACGACCTACTCCACTCTCGAGTACGAGTACCGCGCCGCACAGGCTGACCTGCAGGTCAAGTGCCCGTACTGCAAGCGTACCTTCAAGTCTGACCAGAAGCTCGCGTTTCACAACCGCTGGTTCTGTGGGCCGAATGCGCGCCGCTCGGCCGCGCAGGCTAAGACGCAGAGCCGCAGGCGCCAGTACGACGAGGACGAGGACGACGAGGACGACGAGGACGAGGACGGCGATTGGCAAGGATCGGAGGAGGACGAGAAGGGGAAGGCCAAATCCAAGGGCAAGGGCGCAAAGCAAGCCGCGCCGTCGAAGGCCAAGGGCGCTGCCGGCAAGGCGGCCGCCAAGGGCAAGGAGGCGGCCGCCAGCAGCAGCAGCAGCACCAAGGGCGGCAAGAAACCTGTCAAGGACGCTTCAGTGGTCGCCAGCAAGGGTCGCCAGGGTCAAGGCAGAATGGGCAAGGGCGTCGTCCTGGGCGGTGGCAAGTCGGGAGCCAAAGGCAAGCGCAAGGCGACCGATTCCGACCCGGGCGATGATGACGATGGCGAGGACGACGAGGACGACGACGACGACGACAAGGATCAGGAGGACGATGGAGGCGAGGACGGAGCCCCGAAGCTGAGTGCGCGCGCCCTCGCAGCGCAGCGCAAGGCGCGCGCGGCCGCGGCAGTTGCTGCCAAATCGGTGCTGCATCGGGTGGCGTGGCAGCGCATCGTGCTTGACGAGGCCCATGCGATCAAGGACCGACGGTGCTCGACGGCGCAGGGCTGCTTTGCGCTGCACGCGAGCTTTCGGTGGTGCCTCTCGGGAACGCCCCTCCAGAATCGTGTAGGTGAACTCTACTCTCTCATCCAGTTCTGCAGGCTCGACCCGTATTGCTTCTACTTTTGCAAGGTGGACGGATGCGACTGCAAGTGCCGTGAGTACCACTTCGACGCCGAGTACCGCAAGTGCATGTACTGCGGCCACTCGCCGCTGCAGCACTTCTCGCTCTTCAACCAGGATGTGGTCAACCCGATCAAAAAGTTTGGGTACGTGGGAGCGGGCAAGAACGCCTTCATCACGCTCAAGCGTGGCGTGCTCGACCGACTACTGCTCCGACGCACGAAAGCAGGGCGGGCGGATGAGATGGTGCTGCCGCCAAAAGTGGTCACCATCGAGGCCCACTTCCTCGACCACCGAGAGACCGACTTTTACCAAGGACTGTACACACAGAGCCAGGCTCAGTTTGGTGCGTACGTCGAGGCGGGCACGCTGCTCAACAACTACGCGCACGTGCTCGATCTACTCACGCGGCTGCGCCAGGCGATCAACCACCCATACCTTGTCCTCTACTCGAAGCGCGAGATGGCCAACGCCGACGCCGAGCGCGACGCTGACGGTGGCACTGGCGGCGCGCGTAGCAGCGCCCGCGGCGGCGCGGCGGGCGGTGGCGCCCCTGGACAGGGCTTCATTTGCGGGCTGTGCTACGAGGAGGGCGAGGACGTGGTGCTCACGGGCTGTGGCCACCCCTTTTGCCGCGGCTGCATGCGCGAGTACATCGATGCCCTCGCCCCCGACGCAGTGTCCGCGTGTCCTACGTGTGAGCAACCCCTTTCTGTCGACCTCCACGCCGCCTCGATCAGCTCGCTCTCCGCATCGGCCGCGTACACGGCAGGCCCCGCCACGACGAGTGCGGCCCAGGTAGCTGCGGCGGGCGTGTCGGCGGCGGGCCAGTCTAAGGCTGGCCTGCTCGCACGCCTTGATCTGCGCAAGTTCCAGTCCTCGACGAAGATCGAGGCGCTCATGGAGGAGCTGCACCTGATGCGAGAGCACGATCCATCTGCCAAGGCCATCGTCTTCTCCCAATTCGTCTCGTTCCTCGACATCGTGGAGCATCGGCTGCTGCTCGCAGGCATTCGCGTGGTCAAGCTCAACGGCGGCATGACAGCTGGCGCGCGGGAAACATTCCTTAAGGCCTTTCGCGAGGACCCCGCAGTGGTCGTCATTCTGATCTCGCTCAAGGCGGGCGGCGTGGCGCTCAACCTCACAGTCGCCTCGCACATCTACCTCATGGACCCGTGGTGGAACCCGGCCGCCGAGTACCAGGCCATCGACCGCGCACATCGGCTCGGTCAGCACAAGCCCATCCGCGCGGTGCGATTCGTAGTGCGTAACACAGTCGAGGAGCGCATCCTGCGGCTGCAGGACAAGAAGCGCCTCGTGTTCGAGGGGACCGTCGGCGGGGATGCGAAGGCGCTCGGCCAACTCTCGGAGGAGGACCTCCGGTTCCTGTTCTCGTAATGTGGCCCTGCTTTGGAAGCGACTGAAACAAGGCGTCGAGTGGTCAGTCGGGCGCGCGCGCCACCGCTTGGCAGATGCAGTGCGGGGAGCGGCGCGCACAGCTCGTCATGAACGGAGGAACAGAAGGACGGGTCTCGGGCTGGATTTCTCGAAGTACGACTGCTGTAGAGTCTCTACGAGCAATGGACGTTGGACGTCGACGTCTCTGAAAAGTGAGCAAGGGGAGGTGTATCGTAAATCGTAACTATGCTGTGGAGTGGTGTGTGGGGCATCCGACAGTGTTTGGTGGGCATCCGACCGGGAGGCGGGAGTCGTCGGCAGACATGTGGGGGGACATGCAAATATAATCGTGGCTTTATCTTTACACCGTAAATATATTTTATGATCCAGATCCTAGAATAGCTTGTAGGAGCTCTTGTAGGAGCTCGGTCCTCGAGTCTGACCGTCCACCATCGCTCCGTAAAACGCGCCGTAATGGGCAATGTTCAACGATTCGCCTTGTGTTGAACCCATCAGCATAACCCTCTCACACCTCCGACCATGCGAAAGCGGCCCCGGGGGTTGCGCGTTGTGTTCACAGCTACATATCATTTCGTCAGAGGCCCCCCTGGAGCACAGGGGCTCCTCTCTCCTGCACTCTCTCCGAGTGGTTTCCAGGGCCTCGCGTGCGGCGAGCGTGTGAGCGGGCTTTCTTTGTATCCGACAGCTCTGAGAGATCATCTGTGGCGCTCGGAAGCACAAGGTCGGAAAGTGAGCTGCAGCGCGGGTGCGATCCCTTGAGATAGGCGCGCGGCCAAGTGCACCACTAGCGCATGGTGCCGGTTGTGCTTATCACTACCATCGTGTGTGCAGCGATCGCCACCATCATCAGTTGGTACTTTGTCACGCACAGTACACCACTAGTCGTGCCGGCTGTCGCCGCGTGCTGCGGCGCGTTCGTCTTGTCGTCGTTGGTGCTGCTCCCGGCCGATGCGTTTGCAGGCCGTGTCGATGGACTCGAAGGGCTCATCGGATTCTGGCGCACCTTGTATTGGGCAGCGTTCATCCTCGGGTTGCTTGCGACTCATACACTTCACGAGCTGCTCGTGGCCGGCGAATTCTCACGCGTGGGCCGATTGCGCGCAGCCGTGCGCGCGAGCCTTCGACTGTATGCCATGATGCTCGCCTGTGTGATCGTCGGCTGCGTGTGGATGCTCTTCGTCATGGGCATCTCGCCTGTGGAGCTGCCAAACGTCGTGATGGTCCTCATCAACAGCTACGGCATGGTGCTTCTCGCGCTACTGCAGGGTCGCGGGATGGTTGAGGTGCCACGTCAGCTATGGCGCCGCGCGCTACCTCGCGCCGAGCTCTCCCATCGATACTATGTGCTCGGCGCTGTCGACGAGATGCGCGACGCGAGCGCCACGAAGCTTCGCGAGCTGCTGGCAAAGGTGGCGGCGGCCGACGCGGCTGCGCCTGCGCCGACGAGCCGCTCGGCGCGAGAGCAGCTGTGTTGGGACGCGCTGCTGCGATCCGGGCGGAAAGCGAGCGCCGAATGCCATCTCGACGAGCATAAGGGCGGCGTACTAGAGAACAGGCTGCGCTCCGTGTGGGCTCATTCTGTCGGGCGGCCGCGCGTACGCGACGAGGCGGCGCTCGCAAAGCTGCGCCGGCGTGTGCGCGCGGCCGGCGCCGTGGCGCGCCGCGCTTGGCAGCGGCGCACCCTCGCCCTCGAGAGCGCGGTGAGCCTCTGCGAGCGGCTCACCTCCAACGAGGCGGGCTTTGGCGGCGCGGGCATTGGGCGCTCGCGCGGCCTGTGGCTCGGACTGCTGCGAGCGCCGCTGCTGCGCGCACTTGCCACGCTCGCCGCGATCGCCTCTGGCTGGTTGCTTCTCAACGAGGCGTGCTCGGTCGTGCGGCTGCTGCCAGAGCCTTTCGGGACGCGTTGGGGAAGCTATTGCCCAGCACCCTGGCTCGACTCGGTGCTCGTGGACGTGGCACCGGCCAGTGCGTGCTTTCTTCAGTGGCTCTCGCTGCACCACGCCGCCGGCTGTGCTCTCCACATGCTGCATGCGTCACACAAGCTCGCGCCATGGCCGTTACTGCCTCGCCGGTCCACTGACGGCGCCTCGCTGCTACAGCACGCGGCGTGGCTGCTGCGACTCACCGGGCCGTTCGCGTCGCACTTCCTCATCGTCTTCACCGCCGAGCCGGCCGCCACCGCGTTCGCCGCGGCGCTCGGTAGTATCTGGCACATGCCGCAGTCGCCCGCCAGTGGCGCGGGCAGCGGCTCCGGCGCTGAGGCAGAGCCGGAGATCGAATTCGATGGGGCGATGAGCTTCCATGGGGCATGCTCGGCGCTCACGGTGGCCGCGTCCGCCGCAGCCTTCATGCATGCGTGCAGCTGCTCCGCGCTCTTCGGCATCGGCACTGACGCAGCGCATCGGTATCGAGGCGCCGCCGGCCAGCGCGCCCATGTCAAGCGCGGCGAGCGACTCGCACGCGCGCACCTGGTAGCGCGGGGCGCGATCCTCGCCGCCGAAAAGAGCGACCCGTTTGGCAGTTCGGTGGGCGGCGCGCTCCGGGCTTCTCTGGGCGGCGCGAGCTTTGGCGGTGGCGGTGCGCCTCTTTCTACCGCGTTACTCTCTGGTGAGGCGCGACCCGGTGACGAGAGCGACGAGGGCGACGAGGACGTCTTTGCCGACGATGAGGCCACCCCGGTGCGCCGCACCGGGCCGTCGGCGTCGGCGGCCGCGGCCTCATCGCTTTCTCGGGGGCACGGCGCCGGCAGCAACGGTCATGGCAGCGGCGCTCACAGCAGCGGCGCTCGGGGATCTGAGCGCCGCACCGAGCGCACGCCGAGCGAACGCGCCCGCTCGATGTGGTCGTCGCTAGTCAGGCCGCACGGAGGCGGGCACGCGGACGATGAGGACGATGAGGACGAGGGCCACGGGAGCGAGGGCGGCAACGTTCACATTCACAGGAGCGAGGACGATGCGGACGACGCGCGCGACGACCGCGCCACGCTGCAGCCAAGCTGGGCGCCAGCTAGCTGGACGACGGGTAGCATCACGCCGCGCGGAGAGCGGAGCTGCGGCGGCGGCGGCGGGGAGAGCTCAGCGGCGGGGGTGTGGGAGAGCGTACGGCAGCGGAACGGCAGCGCTCCGACCGGCGCTAGTGGAGGCGGCGGCAACCGAGGTGGAGGGAGAGACATAGGCGCCAGCAGCAGCAGCGGCAGCAGCAGCAGCAGCAGCTTTGTCAGCAGTGGATGGTTCGAGCTCACGCCGTTCACATCCTCACGCGCGAATGAAACGCCGTCGGCGTCCGCGCCGAAAACGCCGAGCGAGACGGCCGAGCAGTGGCGGAGGATGCGAGAAAATTCCTGATAGGATGCTTTCGAGCGCCAGCGCTGCGCTTTCAGTCAGTGGGAACCCAGAACCATGTTTACATTGTAACCCGAGGGGCGGTTCGTCCGATTGCGATCGTCATCAAAGACTTCCATCAACGAAGGCTCCTCCCACAGCCTAATAACTGCCACCCAACCGCACTCAAACTGAACCACTCCTTGTCTCCTTGTGTCCTTCGCCTCGCCACCGCCCTCGCCACCGCCCTCGCCTCATTCGCCATCGATGGGGCACGGAGCGTCGCGGCCGACCCAGCGCGACGCTTCCGTGGTGCAACACACCAACTCCGCCGGTGCTTCGCGTGCCACTCCAACAAGCAACAACACCACTCCGCGGCAGGGTCCACCGACCGGCCAAGGATCTGCACAGATTCGACCATCGGCGCGGTTGCCAGCTCAATTGAGCGGGCAGCACAGCGCGCACAACATCAACAGCCCGAGCGGGCAACAGAACTCGCACAACGCGCGACTACCGCCGATCCAGGATACCAAGAAGCGGGTGAGCGAGCTCGCGTCGGAGCTCATGACGTGCAAGGCGAAGCTGCAACTGGCGCAGGATAAGCTGCACAGGACTCCGGGCGTGCCCAACACGGAGTGCATCGTGTGCCTGGACGCGACGGTGGACACGGTGATATTGCCTTGCGGGCACCTGTGCCTGTGCAGCGACTGCGGCAAGTCGCTCGTCCAGGTGGCCAAGCAGAGGGCACAGGCGCTTCGCTGCCCGCTCTGCCGCATTCAGGCATCCACGACGCAGCGCATCTTCCTTCACGTCGAGAAGCCGACAGAGCCGCCGATGCCCATCGACGTGCTCCGGCAGCAGCAGCAGCAGCTTAGCATGGGCGTGAAAACGCATCAGGCGCAGGCCGGTACGCGCGTCTCGGGATCTCACCGCGTGACCTACTCGGCGCAGACGCGTGGCATGGCGCCGAGCACACTGGTGCGGCGACGAGAGGACGCGATCAGCAACCCGCCGATAGTGAGCTATAGCCCCCCAGAGAACGAGCCGATCTTCAGCAAGTCGATGCCCGTGGGTGGTTATGCTGGGATGAGGCGCCCCAGCTCGGTACCCCCATCCGCGTGGTCATGAGCAGTGTGCGCCGCCTCTCAACGCCACATCAGCGATGGGGCATCAGGCAAGCGGCGAGCCTCCGCGCGCAGCCTCCATCTTCCGGGCTTGCTCCCCCAAAACCGGCTGATGAGCCGTAGCTTGAGGGAGTCCGAGTCGCCGAGAGTCACGCCCCCGCGTGATCCGCGGGAGTATTTTCTGTGGTGGGATAGCGTGATGCGCGGCGCGTACGACAGCGTCACGTCACACTAGACCGGAGCGATCCACTGAGCACCGTCGACGATCAACGAGCAGTGACTCAGCGGACAGATATGTTGATATCATGATTGCATGTCCCAAATGGTATGTGGGTCGGAGGGTGTGGGCCCGAACGATGCAGTCGTGGCTCGTGCGCGACTCTTGATGCGTGTAGCGTAGCTCTGAGGATGCTCCGCTCGAAACGAATGATGTAAAAGTTAATGGGGTTCGAGAAAAGTCGCGAACCGCGGTTTCCCCGCGGCCGCCGGCGCCGGCCGCCGGCGCCGCGCCGCGGCCCCCGCGGCGTGCCCCGTCGCGTGGCTGGCCTGGCTGCCCCGTCTCCGCGCGACGGATCCCGGAGATGGCCGGAAAGCGACCGGGGCGCCGCCGATACCGAGCCGCCACGGCTAGGGTGCTTCCTAGGCGCTTAGCCCGGCGCGGGGACCACGGGAGAGGGGAGTCGGGACAGAACTCCGTCGAGAACTCCGCTATGTGGCTGCGGCCCCCGCGCTGCACCGTGACCGCTCAGCTCCAAACAGCTGCCTCGCGCGGCAACATCGTATTTGCGTCTTCGTCATTGAAGCCCGTCCCCAAACGGATCGCCGTCGCCCTGGTGTATGCCAGCAAAGGGTTCGTCACTCGCCAGCTCGCGGCGCATGTCGGCGAGCGTGATGCCACGATTGCGGTAGCCCGGGCGTAGATTGGGTTCGTGGCCTAAGGCCTGGCGCGCCTTTCGATTGCGGAAGGTGAGGATGAACAGTAGCCGCTGGCTGCCGCCTTGTCCCTCGGGGAAGTTGGCCGTGCCCGCGTGCAGCGTGTTCATGTTGAAGAAGACGGCGTCACCTGCTTGGAGCATTGAGTGACGTGGCTGCGCGCTCGCAAGCATCGCATCGCCTGCCGAGGAGGAAGGGTAGAGGAAGGGAGCCGTGGCGGGAGTCGAGCGAGTACCCTGTCAGCACACCTGAGCAGCTGACAGCGTACTGTCAGCGCGCATCGCTCTCACCACACGTAACCACACGAGGCAGGCATGGAGGCGGGAGAAACGTCTGTGTGATCGTAGGGTTTGATCGCAGGTCTCCCTACGTTGGCCGTCGAACTGTCCGTTGTCAAAGCTCAACCGTTGCTTGGTCTGGAGGTGGGTCTTCGGAATGAACATAGTCGTGCCCATCTCGTAGCGGACGTCCTGCAGCGCGATAAAGGCACAGAAGAGGCCAGGCACCTTCTGGTATGGCGTATCCGAGTGGACAGGCTGGCGCGCCGCCCCCGCCTCTGTGCGCAATGCTACGAGGTCATACAGCTCAGCGCTCTCACCGCCGCAGGTCGTGCTGAACATCGCACCCAGCGTCGAGTTGGGACCGAGCAGCTCCTGCAGCGCGCAAATAAGGGTGCCTCGCGCCTCGCCAGCATCAACCGCCCTACCGTCTCGCAGCGGCAGCAGCAGGTAGCCTCGTTTCGGGTCGTGCGTCTCGACCGGTACGTTGAAGCGTGCCACGCTCGAGCTCGAATCGTTCTCGACAGCTGCATAGGATCGCGCGAGCTCATCGGCGACGCACTCCCTGAGTCGCGCAGCCGAGTCGGTGCTCAATACTCCAGGGATCAGGCACACACCCTCTGAATCGAGCGTGTCAGCACGCATGTCTGTGGCCTGCTGCAAAGCCGTTCGGGTGGCTCCATTGGCCCCAAAGCCGCCGCCACCGCCCTTCGAACTCTTGCCGTTGCTCGGTGCGCGTTTGGGTGCAGTCATTGGGCGGCTGTTAGGCTCCAGCAGCTCTCGCTCCCTTTCCGCTCGCTTGGTCATCGCAATCTTTGCATCTTGGAACAAGAGGGACGATGCGCCGCCCTTCGGCATTGGGTCTAACTGCATTCGAGGGTGCTGCATCCGCGAGCTGAGCGACGCTATCATTTCAACTAAAGCCAACAACGGGAGGAGGCGCCACGCCATCGTCGTCTCTGCGTCCGCGAGATCTTCATTATAAAGAGTGTTTTTTCTGCGGACTGTCTCGGAGCTTTTTACGGAGAATTTCAATTCGTGGGCTTTTTCGTAACGAGCCATGAACACTCAAGCTCTCGCCTTGCTTCCTAGGAGTTCACACGGAGACGGTCAGCGCGTCGTAGTGAGACCTCCCCGAGTAGAGGACGCGGACGAGGCGCTCGGCCGAGCCGGTCTGCTGCTCCACATCAAAGGCCGATATCTGCTCGAAGCCGTCACCCTTGCGCTCGTAGACGCGGACGCTCGCATTCGCCACGCGGCTGAAGCAGAGCATCTCTATGGCCCCGCCCCACGCTCCAGGTTGTCGCATGCGATTGCAGTAGGCCACTGGCTCGAGGTTACTTTCCCACAAGACCCAATCTCGGAGCGGCACGCCCGCGCACTCCTCTGCTGGATGGCTCTCGAGGAAACGCAGCACGCGCGCGCGCACGCCCTCAGCCGTGCTCAGCTCCACGTCAGGACCGCCGAGCAACTGTCGCGCGCCGTACGCCAGCGAGTGAAAAAGGCAAGAGCCATCGCCAGGTTGCTTGACGACCGTCGCGCCGCGCAGCATGCGCGCGGCAGCGGCCGCAGCCTCCTCCGCGAGCCGCTTCGCTTTGGTCGCCGCACTCGCCCCGCTCGCCCCGTCGCCACCGCTCGCCTCGGGGTTCGGAGGCGTGTATGACTCCCAGGCGTCGCGGTGCTTCTCGCGCGCCTTTTTGAAGTGTGGGCAGCAATCCGTCGCGTGTGGGCCATCACACTTATCGCACGGGCCGCACCCAGCGGTTTTCTCCATCGAGGCCATATAAGCTGTTGGTGGCTGCGGCGGTAGCCGTTGCGGCGGCGGCGTGGAGTGCGATGATGCGGCTGGCTGCAAAGTCTTCGGACGTGCCCCGAATCGGACGTATTCCGCTTCGGAGGGTTCCGGCCGTGGATGCGGCCCCAAAGTCACTGCTGGCTGCTGCGCGAAGGTCGGCGCTCGCCGTACCGGCTGTAGCGCAGTTTGTTGCGCCGTCGGGGATTGAGGTATCTCAACTAGATTGTAAGGAGGCTGCTTGCCTGCAGTGATGACTGGCGCGGCGCTACTGGGCTTGTCGGGATACTTTTCGCGGCTCCGCTCCAGACGGCGAGCGGCGGCTGTACTTGAGATGCTCGTTTGTCGCGCCGACAAGGGCGCTACTGCGTCCTCGGACGTCGTGTACGGGTAGAACATCGAGAAGCGAAAAAAGTTTGGGCACGTATTGTACGATCACAGCCGGTGTTCACACTGAAAAACGCCTTTTCAGAGCCCATCAAGCTCGTCGACATGAACGACGAACCCCCGTGCGCTGGAACAACGCGGCGTGCGGCACGACCACAATTCTATAGGAATTTAGACCCGCCGTCGCGTGCCAACCAGCAACCTGCCATACACAAATACGGTTTAAGGGTCATGTGCTCCATGTTCGCGCCACTCTCCTTTCTCAGGCGGGTGTGACATCGTCGCCCTCCAATGGCGGAGGTTCGTCACCCTCGAGTGGCGGAGGTTCGTCACCCAGGCCCTTTGCCTGCCGCTCACGCTCGCGTTCCATCTCGAGCTCCTGCAGCTGCGCCGCCTTGTCCGTAGCCTTCTCGGAGGCGATGAACATGATCGATCGGCCGTCGAAGCTGTTGTTGCTCATGGCAAGCTGGATGACAGCGCTGATATCGAGGACCGTCAGCTCGGCAGGAAAGGTCTCGGGAGAGCGGTCAGCGGCGATCCACGTTGCGCGCACATCCTCCGCGCTCGTCCAAAACGGGCGGACACGTGCGGAGGCGAGTTCATCGCATGTGAAGATCGGGAAGGTGGATGAGTCCGGCGTGGCTTGCATCTGCTGCGTGAGCGCGTTCAGAACCACACTGGATGGCATCAACTTCAACGGAAATGTAGAGCCATTGGGTGCCCAGCCCTGGGTGAGTGCAAACGCAGTTCCAAGAGACGTTACGCCAAGCTGCAATGGGACGTCCGGATTGAGCACTTGCACTGCAACTAGAGCTGAGTTTGCGTCATCTACGTCCAAATACCACCGGATGGCGATCTCGCCGTGCTCATTCGGCACAGGGAAAATCTTTGACTCATCATTCATGAGATGAAATGTCGGGATATTGTCAAGCTTGTTCACCATCTCTTGCTTCGTGAGCGGCGGCGGTTGTGAGTCCTCGCCGCTGGGTGCGGAGGACCCCAGGGCATCAGTGGTCGCTGGCGTGGGGGGTGGAGGCGTGGGCGACGCTTGGGTGCTCATTCGGGAGTCGATCGAGCGAGATCCGAGCACCGAGCGGGGAGATCGCGAACTTGTTCACGTTCACGTTAAATTGCCATCTCGGGAAGACGCTCAACCACAGGTCCCGTGGAGTCACAACGTGGAAGGTGCAGTGAAATCGCGAACTTGAGGGACTTACCTACGAAACCTGGCTTTCTGTGCAAGCTGCAACACAATTTCAGGTCTGGGCGACTTCGCTCGAGAGGTCCCTGGCTGCGCTCTCGGCTTGGGCGGCACGCCGTCGACGCTCGTCAAAGACTTTCGCGCGGCGACGTGTGTCGACTCTTCTCGTGTCTTCACCGACTGGCTGATAGACGGCCGCATCGGCCGTCGCAGCGCCGCCGAGCGCTTGGAACGAGCGGCCAGGTCGCTGGGCCCATGCAGCCATCATCGGCCCCCCAGCACGTGGCAGCTCTCCGCCCGTGGCCTTGACGCGAGCGAGAAGGCGTTGCAGTGAGAAGCCACACGACACGTACCCCGCGAGCGCGTCACGCAGCCCGTCACCGTACACGGCATTCGTATTGGTCTCCATCTGGCGCATGCGCTCGCGGCGTGCCCAGTCGACGTCGCCGGCGACGCACCGGCCATGCTCCCAGAGATAGGCGAAGAGTTCGCAGAGCCCCTCTTCCACACGCGAGGCCATGCTGTGCGTATCGTACTGTTGCAGGTGCAGATAGACATGCCCCGCCTCGTGGGCAAGCACCGCTAGCGCAAGGTCCTCGGGCAAGCCACGCAGCAGTGCCACGCTCGTCACGCGCCGGCTGCCCGGTACGACGCGGTTCGTGCTCGGGTCCTCGAGCTGCTCTGTGCACGTGAGGCCGAGAAGGCAGCGGCCGCCGCTCGGCGTCGCCGACGGGGGACCGTCCGAGCAAACACGATCGACCAGCCGCAGGCCCTGCAGCGTCGGGGGCAGAAGTATGCCGAGCTCTCGCGAGAAGAAAGCTCGCACGAGCTCGTAGAGCTTGCTGATCTGCGCTGTGTCACTCAGTGCGGTAGCAGTGCATCGCTCGCACGCGAGCTGGCCGTCCTCGAGCATTGTGACGTCCGACATGCCTACCGGCAGTAGCACCGAGCAATACACGCAAGAGCGCAAGCTCTCGGCATTGTGGCTCAGGCAACAGACCTGGCCGCCATACGAGGCCCATCGCAACAGCTTGGCGGAGCACAGGGTGCACTGCTTACCGTGCCGCTCACGGTAGCACTCTGGGCAGAACAGGTGGCTACCGAGCTTGTAGTGGCACTCGGCAGCGCCGCACTCGAGCTCGCGCAGTGCATTGCCTGCATCGGAAGCAGAGTTGGCGTCCTGCCGAAGCTTGCAGCTGCACGCGCTGCATTTGAAGCATTCTATGTGATAGGTTGACCCTTCTGGCGTGGTGACGCGCGGCGCGAGGTTGCCATGCTTGTCAAGCAGGTTGAGTTTGCACACAGCGCACTGATGTGCTGTGCGAGATGCGTAAGCCTTGCGGTTGGAGCCCCACGGACGCGGATGTGGATCATAGTCTTCCTCGCTCGATTTTGACGGAGGCACTTGAGTCGGTTGTCTGCCCATCTCGCGCAACTTCTGGCGGACCAATAGTTGCTGGCGGCTGGCGGATAGCAGCATCTGATGTCGTGAAGAGCCGCGCACCATTTTCGTTCAATTCCGTTTCACAAACTTTCTAGTCGATTACTTCGTACATGTACCGGGTACCGATGTTTCGAGCTCATCGGGGGCTCTGGCCGCACCGCCGGCCGCTACGTGTCTGCCGCACGCGCCTTCATTTCGCCGACCGCTTTCGAGCAGGCGCGGGGAGGCGCTCTGGGAGCGGGTGGAGGCAGGGTCGGGTTCGCTCTGGGGGCGGCCTCTTCTGAGTCGGCCGCGGGGAGGTGCGGTCGGCTCCGGGCCTGCGGCTGTTGAGTCGGCCGCGGTTTCGAGGTCGTCACGCTGACGTGCAGGTTGTGTGTTGGTGGGTTTGGATGGTTGTGAGGTTGGCGACGCGTCTTTACGCGCGACGACGCACCGACGTCCGCGGATGTGATCTGTGTGCCCTTGTGCGCCCCCGTGTGTGAGCGAGCGTCCCGTGTGTGTCCCGGCTCCCCCCGGTGTCTTTTTACCGATACAACATAGTAGGGTTTGCCTCCTATAGCTGCCACACACATTGGGCGCTCCGTTCCTCCGATGACCTTTCACCCTCGCGCGCGGAGATGAGCTGGATCAGAGACGAATACCACGAATCTCGAATGAAAGAGGCCGCGCAACGATAAGCATGCAATGCGAGCACTTTGCAGTGCGCATTCTCATGAGGATGGTGAACGTTCTGTTGCGAACGCCCTGTACAACCATGCGCTGCTAAAGCATCCAGTTTTAAGTGCTCGGATGCTCACGACAGAAGAGAGCGATCCATCAAGCGATCTCCTTGCCTGATCTAGACAGCGACGCGATGGTCATGTCTCAATCTTGAACTGGCCCGTTTCAAACTGGCCTGTCTCAATCTTGACCTGTCTTATCAGGATCTTTGAGTAGACCATCATGTCCACAAGCGCTCGCAGCTCCGTCTGCGCTTTAGTTGTGTCCCCTCCGCGCTCGTGCTCGGAGATGGCTGCAGTCTGCACCGATACCACGCGAGCCTGGATAGCGTCCGAGAGCGCGTCGGCTTTCGCTTTCAGCTGCTCTGCGGGCCATGACCTGACTCTCTGCTCCACTCGCTGCTCACGCTCAGAATCTGAAGTCGCCAATACGATTTCAGAGAGCAGACTCTCAAATCCACCGTCCGCGCACGCACGTGGCGGCATGCCGACAGCGCGTCGACCACGGCCACTCAAAGATGGCGTCGCCAAGAACCCGCAACACGCGTGCAACATCAGCATCAGCAAATGCACGATGGGCAGGGTCGGCAGGGTCGGCATGATTGGCTATGCTTGGCTATTTTTTGATCGGGGAGCTCGCGTCTCCACCTGCTCAAACGATTTCCAACAATCACGCGAATTCCACTTTGAGCGCGTGGGCGCATCTCTCACCCGCTCACCTGAGCGCACCGAAGCTTGACTTGACTTGACTTGACTTGACTTGACTTGACTTGTCAAGGTTAGAACCGGAACTACTGTACGAGGACCGCGGTGCCGTCCAAGATGGTGGGCTTCTTCCCGGACTGTTGCAAAATCGTCGGTTGCCTGCTCTCGACTGGAGTCTTCTTGACGACGGCTGGCCTCGCTGTGCGGTCGATGGGGTTGCGAGACGCAAGTGGGAGCATGCGAGGGCTAGGAGGTGCTCCCTTTAGAGTCTGGCTTTTTATTCTCCTCAGCTTCAACGCTTGCCATCCCGTTGAATGCCAACCGCCACCCTCACCGCCGCCACCGTCGCCGCCACCATCGCCGCCGCCCAAGCCGCCACCGCCCTCGCCGCCACCACCCTCGCCGCCACCACCCTCGCCGCCACCACCCTCGCC